>JXCR01143599.1:349976-405481 GCA_002079205.1 Phalaenopsis hybrid cultivar
CCCTCAATACCTGAAATTTAGCAAAAACATATCAAATTTTCATAAATTGCTTATAATGTTATTTCCAATTCAATATTAATCATCAGAAACTTAATTGATATCACCAGCATTCAGTAGTTACAAGTCTGGAATGGGAAAGAAAAAGAGTGGAAGAAACTAGAACTCATGGGAAGGCCCAATGCAGGATTTAAAAATTATATAAAACAAAACAATAAAGCAACGAACTAAAATAATTCAAGAGAGGTCATAGAACACAACAAAGACCTTGATGTAGCTCAAGTCATACACCAAGACCTCACAGGTAGGTCCTTTCATATCAAGGCGACAAATGTAATTATGGTGAATAAATAAAAAATCAGAAATATTAAACGGCAGTACCTGAATTTAGCCAAAGGTGAGACTAAACTTTGTCAAATGCATGCAATACAGAGGAATTCACAACCAAAAATAAGAGAGAGCAAATTCAACAGCGTTATTACTAGAGCTCCACTCAGCTTGAATCATTTTATCATCCTGCATATATTCCCATATAATACCACAGTAACTCTGATAAAAAAGATAAATTGCAATGTGGAAGATAAAGAGCAATTGATCAATTGAACATATTTAATGAACCTTCTCAAAGAAAAAAACAATTTAAACTCTAAAGAAAGCGCAAAACTTGATTGGTCAGCAAAGAATCACCAAAAATTCATAGTTAACATCCACCCAACAACCTACAATGAAAGAAAGTGCTCATATAAGTCCAATCTCAGGTTTTCCACAACTATGGCACTGTGGAACATAATGTTAATAAAATAGTGGGTGGAGACCTATCCAAAAAAAAAAATGCAAAAAAACAAAGCATATAAAGTTGACTAAAATAGTAAAAAGACAAAGTTTGCTGAGGGTCATCTGTAACAAACACCGGAGCTTACAGAAAGGCAGTCCATTGCTTGACATTAATTTTCAAGGAAAATAACAAGCCAAACGAACAAATTACTAAAGAAAGACTAGAAAAACAAACATGAACCCTTGCATCCTAGGCTTCAAAAACAGACGAGAATTTCTTAAAAGAAAAGGAAGAATATCATCAATTTTCAAACATTCCACAAATTAGTAGCTTCATGCTCACCCCGCTGTTACAACACCAATTCTCTATAACGAATTGAACTCCAATCCCCCCAATCCAAAACCCAAATACACAAATGTTATCACTTTCTATTGAAAAAGACGTACCAAAAACCATCATGAACAGTACAAAAGAAGCTAAATTCACTTAGGCAAAAAACTGATCGACAGGACCTACCTTCAAGCATCAATTCACCAACAATCAAAACCTCANTATATCATTCCTACAAAATGAACAAAAATTAATTAGAATTCAAAGTCCCGAGTTTTCAGTAATTTCAATATAACTAATGATAGTACTAGCTAGAACTAAAATATCACTATAGTATAAGAACATGAGTACTCACAACGATATTAATTAATTTGTTATTTGATTTGTCTTGAAATCAAATCTTCTTAAATTAGAAGCCTAAAAAACATAAATATTCATAAAAAAAATTAATTAATTAATTATTTAATTATATAAACATAGACCTATATAGTCATTAAATTTATTTTAGTTTTTCATGAAACGTTTAATTAATTAATTCAGCTAAATTTTTATTTTAATATTAAGCTACCTCATATATTCGTATTACTATATACCATACAATATTGCATTTAAATAATAAATTTTCCTAAATTTTTAACATGCTTAACTTCAAGACCTTTAAATTGGCTTGCAAACCTAATTTCATATAAAGAATTATTAAACATTTAAATTAAGCTTCATTGCCTGAATTCATTCCTGCGTCAAAATTTTCTTTTTCATGCTTTAGCCTTTTACCGATTACTTTTAAACAATTAGTATTCAAATTGAAATCAATTTAATATAAAATTTCTAAAATTTTATATTAGTTAATTATAGTAACTTAAAAAACTAAGTATTTTACCTTACCCTCTCCCTTGCCCTAAATCATTTGAACTGAGCGGCAAGACTCAGTGGAGCCTTTAATTCACAAAAGAAAGCCTACTCCAACTATAAAGTTTTCGATGGAGTGCGCCTACTGACGTGAGAGCCCTTCTCTTCTTCCTTCATGCTCGTGAGCGTTGTTGGCTCGAACACCTATGCAAGAGACTACCTTCATCCTACGTCGGAGTCTTTTGCTTCGACTCTTGCACGATCAACCTGTCACCACTTTTTCCTTCTCTACGCGACAGAGACGCCACCTACTCCTCTTGTCTAAGACGTCCCTAGAGCCTCAGATCATGGTGTCTCTTCTCTCGTCTCTACAGGTAAGTAAATCTAGCCTTATCGCATTGTTTTTACAGAGCAAACTCGACTCCTTGGCTTCCAATCCCTTTGTTTCCTTTCCCCCCTTTCGGTTATCCCCAACTCTTCATTTCTTCTTCTTCAATTTCACTCGCGCGTTTGACTTTTCGATTCCTCTCCTTTGTGTAGACAAAATGAAGTGTTCTATCGAATGCCCTAATGTTCAGTTAATACAATAATTTAGAGGGAGTTACTTCATTTAGTCAATTTTAGTATTGATTAAGAGAGACATTTTGCACCACAATACGTGTATGTAGCCAACATGATCTATCATCATAGAAAGAGGGCACTATTAAGGACTTGCTGGGTTAATGAGACTGTTTTAATGATAGAAAATATATAATTGGAAGAATAGGCGTTTCAAATTTCATGATTACAAAATTATTGGTATGTAAGAATCATGATGGAAGCAATGATTTAAAATTTTAGATTTGATCTAACGACCAAAAGAACATGCAAGAAAAAACTCGAACTCGGCCATTTTATTGAGTCTTTTATTCATCATGTAATCAATAAGCAATCCAACTCCATAACTAACAGCAAGCTAACTCAAGTTGAAACAAACTCAACATTTTGTTACAAGTACTCCAAATTATTTGACATATACTCATGAACTCATATTTTGATCATACCTTAGGCATCTTTCTGATGATTAAAAATCGATAAGATCATGCATACAATTTGATGTTTGCATATATGATGCTCAATCTGACCTATGAATCAAGATTTATAGACGTTGGAAACTATTCTTTGCATCAGAAGATTTCTACTCTAATTATATATATATAGAGAGAGAGAGAGAAAGAGAGAGAGAGTGTGAGAGAGAGAGAGAGAATCATGAATCATACATATGATCGTCCAGTAAAATTTATAAGAACTACTTTAACTTCTTAAATTTAGCAGGTATTTTTATAGCTGTTGGGAAGGTTCTTAAACCACATTTTTGGCTTAAAAATACCTTTATTTAAGATCATTAAGATGTTACATAAATTCATTGCAAAGTACTCTCCATTCCATTCATTCTAAACTTATTCATCTAAAATTGTCAAAGAAAAACTCTAAACAAAGCCAACTGAAGTTTAAGTGTTAAATCATTTGCAAGGTTTCCGCAAGCAAGACTTTTCTTCAGCGGCTTTCATCATATAGTAATTTTTTTACTTTTAAAGTTATTAAGTACAGGAAGACTTAGTAGTTGCTTTGTAGTAACATATAGTGAGAATGGCAGGGTAAATCCAAACTGTAACAAGAATTACAATATGACAGGTGCCAATTAAGGCCATAGTGAGGGAGGTAAGGGGAATCCAAATTAGAACAAGAATTAGAGATGGCAGGTGCCAATTAAGGCCAAACGACTCATGTTTATGTTTTCATTTCTAGCAATTGTGATTGTTTAGTTCCAAACTTACGTGTGGGAAAGACAGTATGTTTGTGACAGTTTCTCTACCAGCTTAAAAAGAGGAGGTGATTGTGCTAGCGAAACCTTAATTCAAATGGCAATAAACTTGAAAACCTAAAAATGGTATGATCAATATAAGGTTGAAAGGTTCCTATCGTAAGACCTCAAAACAAACCAATGGATAAATACAGAGCAAAGAATAAAAGATAAACATGACGTATTGGCAGATTAATAAATGAGACAGAGACTAAGTTTTGGGATTTAAGCCTGCCAAAGGGAATAGTTAAAATAAAATATACACAAGACTTGTACGGAATATATTCAAAGGTATTTCTTTAAGGGGTTGTTAGGTTGGAAGGATTTGCAATTTCTGTAATTCTTTTACAGGGATTTTAGGAAATTGTGTTTTTAGTATGAAAAATTACAAATATAATATAAAGTATGAATAAATTTGAGGTACACACATTAGTTTATTTTAATTGAATTTAGAATTCAGCCGATTTCGCCGAATTTAAGTTATATTGTTAAATGCTATCAGCAAGTCGTCGCCGTCATCTGGCCCCGCACGCCTCCTACCGTCGCTCGCCACAGTCACTCATCAGCCCCCGCCAGTCGTTTTCTGCCTCAATCTGCCACCTGTTGGCTTGGCCCTCGCCATAAAATATTATATTTTTGAAATACATTGTTTTCAGTTTACATCAAATCAAATAAAAAAATATAAATTTCTATGTTTATTTTACAGTACATCCAAAAACTCTAAATTGTTTCAAATATATTGTACTCAGACTGCTCTGCAAACCCTTTACATTACATTTCACTTTGAGCAAACCATACAACCCCTAAAACTTCACAAATTATTCCATTTAATGTGTTTCACTTTCATTAAGCTCATTAGAAAAGGATATTTTCCTTAAATTAACATTAAAAAATAACTCAAATTGCTTCAAACACATTTTCAACATTTTTAAAAAATTGTAACCGGCAATAAAAAATATCAAACTAAAAAGAACAGTACATTAGAAGATTTACAGATCAGAAAAAGTAGTAATTTAATCAACTGCATTATTTAAGTTCTAGCCCTGAAAGAAGCAAAATAAGGAAATCTAGATCAACAGCCGGTAGCTAACTCCAAAAGAGCAGCAATAAGAAAATCACACAAACAATCAAAGTAGCACAAGAATTAATCACTCAGAGCATAAAAAAGCCAATTAACCTGAATCAAATCCACGATACTTTTATAACAACCCGGCAAAGGAGATGTTGACTGTCCAGACACAGTGCCAGAAGTATTTAGGGCAGTATCATTACTAAATTCTGACCCAGGTGACCTATCATCCTCATGTTCCTCCGCATGGGTAGAAAGGATAAGACGTGATGCAGGCAAATATCTTCGGTTTCCATCATCCAAAGAAGGAATTCTCCAATTGTCACCAATATGGTGTGCCAAGCGACGATTCTCTTGTGAGACAAGAGGAGGGGGAATCCTTGGGTTTAAATTAACATTGGAGTGGTAATAAGCTACATAAGCTGGATCAGCACGAAGCTGCTCTTCAGACTGACGTCTTTCAAACCCAATGTTCAAATTTTCAAGGATGGCATCCAACTCAGCATTCTGCTGTCCTCCTAAGTCACGAATAGCTACACTAGAACCTTCCATGCTGGGAGGAGCACTGCCACTTCGGCTAGGGGCAGTAAACCTTTGGTTCCCAGAAAATGAGGCAGTATCCATGCTAGCGGGCCAATTTCTAACAACATTACTTCCGATTAGCCTCACAGGAATCTCTGTTGCCATTATACTCCAATGAACTATTTCTTTATCAATAACACATATAAATTAATGCACCAACGGGTGACCCTCAATACCTGAAATTTAGCAAAAACATATCAAATTTTCATAAATTGCTCATAATGTTATTTCCAATTCAATATTAATCATCAGAAACTTAATTGATATCACCAGCATTCAGTAGTTACAAGTCTGGAATGGGAAAGAAAAAGAGTGGAAGAAACTAGAACTCGTGGGAAGGCCCAATGCAGGATTTAAAAATTATATAAAACAAAACAATAAAGCAACGAACTAAAATAATTCAAGAGAGGTCATAGAACACAACAAAGACCTTGATGTAGTTCAAAGCATACACCAAGACCTCACAGGTAGGTCCTTTCATATCAAGGCGACAAGTGTAATTATGGTGAATAAATAAATAATCAGAAATACTAAACGGAAGTACCTGAATTTAGCCAAAGGTGAGACTAAACTTTGTCAAATGCATGCAATAGCGGGGAATTCACAACCAAAAATAAGAGAGCAAATTCAACAGCGTTATTACTAGAGCTCCACTCAGCTTGAATCATTTTATCACCCTGCATATAATCCCATCTAATAACACAGTAACTCTGATTAAGAAAATACATTGCAATGTGAAAGATAAAGAGCAATTGATCAATTGAAAAATATTTAATGAACCTTCTCAAAGAAAAAAACAACTTAAACTCTAAAGAAAGCGCAAAACTTGATTGGTCAGCAAAGAATCACCAAAAATTCATAGTTAACATCACCAAAAATTCTCAATGAAAGAAAGTGCTCATATAAGTCCAATCTCAGGTTTTCCACAACTATGGCACTGTGGAACATAATGTTGATAAAATAGTGGGTGGAGACCTATCCAAAAAAAAAATGCGAAAAAACAAAGCATATAAAGTTGACTAAAATAGTAAAAAGACAAAGTTTGCTGGGGGTCATCTGTAACAAACACCGGAGCTTACAGAAAGGCAGTCCATTGCTTGACAATAATTTTCAAGGAAAATAACAAGCCAAACGAACAAATTACTGCAGAATGACTAGAAAAACAAACATTAACCCTTGCATCCTAGGCTTCAAAAACAGACGCGAATTTCTTAAAAGAGAAGGAAGAATATCATCAATTTGCAAACTTTCCACAAATTAGTAGCTTCATCCTCACCCCGCTGTTACATCACCATTTCTCTATAACGAATTGAACTCCAATCCCCCCAATCCAAAACCCAAATACACAAATATTATCACTTTCTATTGAAAAAGACGTACCAAAAACCATCATGAACAGTACAAAAGAAGCTGAATTCACTTAGGCAAAAAACTGATCGACAGGACCTACCTTCAAGCATCAATTCACCAACAATCAAAACCTCAAGAACTCAAAGCCGATCCCCAAAACCCTAGGCTACATCATAGAATCCAACGAGAACAAGTCAAGTGAGCACAGCAAGAACATAATCTGAGAGTAGATAATAACCCGTGTCCCCGCCACCAACCGAACTCCTAGCTCCTCAATCCCGTGCGCAAACCCACAAACTAACTCAGACGTTTTTCTTCAAGCTTTTCGATAATTTTGAACTGCAGAATAAAGAAGAACGAGAAAAAGATGGGGTAAGAGGAGGAAGTCGTCTGTCTCTCGAGGTTTCTTCCTCCTCGATACCTGAAATGTCGATTCTAAAACCCCGAATAACCGGGTTTTGTAATTTAATTACCCCTTAATTTTGTTTTCTGCCTCAGCAACTCCAAATGACGTAAATACCCGGCATTCGCTTTTGCTGTGCTGCTTCGCCGCAAAACGAAATCCGAAAAACTGAATTAGCCAATGGACAGATCTGATGTCCGTGGTTTGCTTTAACGATTATCTAGAAGCATGATGGTCATTTCCTTCATGAATACAAAACATATTTAATTCACACATAAATTATACATTATATTTATCATTATAATTATAATTTTAAATCTGAATCATTAATAGAGCATAAAAGTAGGAGAGAGAGAATTTGCACAATAAAAATCTGATTCTTTTAAAGATCACTTATTGATCATTTATTATTGAAAAATTAAATAATTTTTCTTGATTTTATGAGGGTGTTACAGGCTATTTTAGGCATATAGAAAATAAAGGAGCATATGGCTCAAGTGTCTTATCATTCGATCGAAGATGATTTGTAATCCTTGGATCCGCCAAGTACATTCGATCGGCTTTATTGTCTTGGGGTGATCAGTCGACCCTGATAGTTCTTCGGCCACCTGGACTTCATTTGGTCAATTTGGGTCAGTCGGTTGGTTGTTTGGATCCAACTGTCGACTATTGAACATTGGATGGGAAACTCATGTTGTCAGGATATAACTACGCTATCAGGTAAAGGATGAATAATTGTAATCTAATGAGTAGTCTACCCATTTTGGCAAGTGATTCGTCTGGAGGGCTTGATGAATATTTGGTGATAAGGTCATTGGGCCTTTTGAAGAGACTTGGAGGCTCTTGTGGGGCGTATGGTGAGTTTTGGACTAGAGTTGGTCTAGTTCTTTCTCTCCGTTAGATACATTTTGATCTTTGACTCGGACAACCTTCATCTGGTCGACCCAACTCAAATTTTGTGGGAGTTGTGGCTGGTCAATGGAATTCTTTGGTCTTCTTCTACTTTGTTCATGCTCCTTTTGGTGGGCAATCCTTGACCAAACTTTTGTCTTGTAGCCTGTTGAATTTACTTGAGATTTATGCAGACACATTTCTAACATACGCATTTAGTTTTATGATTCTCTTGCTTCTTGAAAGTCATGTTATGATAAGAATAAGAGAATTTAATGCAAAAGTAGATTAATTTATTTTAGTATTCAGTACTTTAATAATTGAACTCACTAAATTTTCGTGCCCATGGCATTTTATAAATAGGATACGATTGGTGCTTTCAGTATCCTCATCGATTGAGAATGTCTTATTTAGTCATTTGTTTTTTTAGGATCATTATGGAAAGCGACCAAAAGACCCTGATTGATCGTAGTGCCGAGGATATACTGGTAAAAACCTTTGGTGACACTGCATCGCATGCCCACTGGGAGAAAGAGCTTAAGAGGAAGAAGGGTACGTTGGGAGGTTGTCGTCCTAAGGGTGAGAATATTGAAAAAAAGAAGTCGGGTGAAGGGAGCTGCCTAAGAGTGCGAGGAAACTTGTGATGATAAAGAGAACGACAAAAGGAGGACAATCTCAAGGTGTGAGGCAAGTTGAGCAACTCACTTTTAAGAAGAAGTGAGTGGAAGGCCCTGGAGCTAAAGTCTCATTGTCCTACTTCACTACCCCTTCAACAAAAGTAAGGAGGCCAGCCAGCTAGTGCGCCGACCCCCTACTCCTGTTGTGGTCAGCACTTAGCCAGCAATGCAGCCAACACAAGGAATAGTCGGGGCCTCGCTGACCTCTGACCAGAGGTCTGCAATTCTAAAATTAGTCCTTACGGATAAAAAAATAGGTGCTCTACAAGACAAGGGACCTTCTTTTCCAAAACCGGACTTTAGTGAAGTGGTTGTAGAAGCCCCATCAATGTCTTGTGAGAGTTTTCCTTCATGGCATTGGTTCGAGTTATAGTGAGCCTTGTCTATGTGATGATGATTTGTTTTGAGCGTAAGTTCTTTTTAGCTAATGTGCATTCATTGATGTAGGTGGCATGGTTCTGAGTGTCTATTCACTGCTACAAGGTGTCACCCGAGTTCTCGCTTCTAGTGCAGCTCAGAGGACCTCGACCGGGACAATGAGTAAAGAGGACGCAAATGATGACCTGGTGACACGGGTCAATATTACGTGGTTTTACCTATCAATTTTTATGCATTTAACATGTTATTCATATTTAATTATCACATATTTTGGCTATAAAAAGGTAGCTTGTTCTTGTTATGTAGGATGTAAGAGCTAAATATGAATAAGTTGAAATGAGAAAAATTATGTGAAAAGTACCCTGAAGCAGCGTGACCATGGCTAAAGTTGGCAGGACCACGCTATCTATCGAACATAGTCAGTATGACCATATCGGAATTGGCATGACCATGCCACCTAGAGCAGTAGGGCAACTTGACCATGCCACAATCGGGCATGAAAATGTCATCCCTTGTAGTTTAGTAATGTGACCATGCCGAGAATGAGTGTGACCATATTGATGAGAGGGAAAATACTTTAAAAAATAAATTTGATGGCTCTAGTTGTGATTCTTAATATAAAATCAGTTCTTAGGGCATCTTCAAGAGAGTTCCACATGAGAGGAAGCTTGGAGGCTGAAAGAAGAGAGTTTTGGAGAGACTTTGAGGGCTTTTGAAGGTTGTCTTCCTCCTTTAGTAGAAGCCTTTAAGGGAGAATTTTATGTTTACTTGGTTAGTTATGAGAGAGTTGTATGAGAGGAAAAGGTGCTAATCTTGCAGAGATCAATTTTTTTTGTAAGTTTTTCATAATTATGTTGCTTGCAATAAATTTTCACGTGATGTTTTTTTCTTTGGTTTTATTCATATTGAGCGGTTAAGTTTTTCTTCGTGCCTCTGTGATGTGTGGAGTAGTGAATTTATTGTGGTTTTTCTCTAATATGTTTTTGTTAAGCATTTTCTAAAAGCTTATTATGGCTTTGTTTTCAGTTAACCTCCAATCTTAATTTACTCCTAGTTTGGCTAACTAGGATGTTAAAATGTTTTATGAAACTACTACCTATAACTATTGCATAGTAGAAACAAATGGTTAACCATAAAATTTAGAGAGGATAGAGATATTCTAATAGAATTTTGCAACCTTTCCAGGGGATCACAAAGGTCATGTTGAATATCATGGGGATTGAAGAATCTTTAACATCATAGATTCTGCATGGTTACCTTTACATTTTTTCAATCACAAAGTCCTTTTTAACATTGGCCTTGCTTTGGGAAAACTACTGAAAATGGATGTTCCCACTTTCAATTTCTCTAGGCATCGGTAGCTAGAATTTTGGTTGAGAGGGAAATCATCTTATCTGAAGTAGAGGAGATCTAGCTGGGCACATCTGATGAGGGGATTTGGCAAAAAATTGTTATGGAGAAAAGGCCTTATTATTGTCCCCACTGCATAATGTTTGGTAATACAAAGGACAGATGTTATAGAATCCATCCTCCAACTAAGAAAAAATATGCAGGCCCTATCTTAGAGCTTGTAACAACTTTTGTTGCTGTTGAAACTTTAGAGAATAGAAGAAAGGAAGGGGTGGATTCTGGTCCTAATGTGGAACAACTATCTCCCTCTCTTCATGTTCAGTCTGAGCCTACTCTATTAGTCAATCCACCTGTGGAAGTGGGTATTCAGGTGGGGATATCTTGTCCACCTCATCTAACAAACCCTAAAAATGTGGCATATGTTGAAGCAAATATTCCTTTGGGGGCAGCTTGCACTCCCTCACTCACAATTTCTGAACCAGTGGTACCAACCGCTGGATTACTAACTGAGATGAATCAAGCTATGGAGAATGATTGGCAAATATAAAAAGCAAGGAAAAAAAAGACCAGCTCAAAACTTCAGATATTAAAGGATGATCCTCCCTCTGTGATTGCTAGCCCCTCTAGGGGGGCTCTCCCTCCAGGACTAGGAGAGGGAGAGTGAGATCTAGATCTAACCTTCTCCTCATGGTTAACTTCTTGTGCTGGAATATTAGGGGAATTTCTCATCCTCTTTCAATTAAAACATTATTGTATTTAAATAGGAAACATAAACATTGGTGCATTGCAATTTTGGAACCAATAGTTCACAAATATCCTTAGAAACTGATTTGAAAGTTTATTGGTTTTTCTCATTTTTCTAATATCAATAATAAGATTTGGATCTTTTGCAGAAAAAAAAGATCAATTGGTCTATTTTAATTAATAACATCCAATTTATTCATCTCTCTTTCCTTATGAATGGTAACTCTTGTTTTGTAACTTTTGTATATGTTGGTTGCAACAAGGTTGATAGAGTAGAGCTCTGGTCTGCCCTCCACTTAATCAGTTATAGTATGTCTTCCAGCTGGCTGGTGGGAGGGGATTTCAATTGCATTGCCTTTTCTGCTGAAAAGACTGGTGGAAGAACTCCTAATCTTTCAAGGATCAATTCTTTGTGTGATAATATACAAATGGTGTTAACCTCACTTTTAGTGAAGGTCTTAAGATAACATCCATAGACCAAACTCAACTTGAGGAATCTTATGATTAAAGATTCTCAAACACATTTAAAAGACCTAAAATGATCATTTGATCATTGTTGGGTTTATTAAACCTAATTTGGTTTTTTCAAGTTTAAGGTTAATTAAACCTAATTTAGGTAAGGTTTAATTGATTAATTAGACTTAATTTATGGTAAGTCTAATTGGGTTTAAGGTTATAATTAAACCTAAATAGGTAAGGTTTAATTGATTAATTAAACTCAATATGGGTTAGGTCTAATTGGGTTTAAAGGTTAATAAAACCTAATTTAGGTAAGGTTTAATTGATTAATTAGATTTAATTTATGGTTAAGTCTAGTTGGGTTTAAAGGTTAATTAAGCCTAATTTAGGTAAGGTTTAATTGATTAATTAGACTTAATATGGGGTTAAGTCTAATTGGGTTTAAAGGTTATTTAAAACTAATTTAGTAAGGTTTAATTGATTAATTAGGTCTAATAAGGGTTAGACCTAATTAAGATTTGTTGAGTTAAACCTAATGTATTTAAGGTCTAACTATGGTTTAATTAGTTCTAAATGTGGTTTAAACATAATTAGGTGTGTATTGAGTTAAACCTAAAGTAGTTAAGGTTTAATTAGGATTAAAGGTGGTTTAAACCTAACTAGGTTTGTATTAAGTTAAACCTAATGTAGTTAAGGTTTAACTTGATTTAATTAGGTCTAAAGGTGGTTTAAAACTAATTAGAGTTTTGGGTTCACCTAGATGAATTCTAAGTGCTTTGTTTGATTTGACTTGAATTCAGATCAAGTCTGGGTTTAAATATCTTGTCATATTGAGTCTAAGGGGTTGACTCAAAGGTCATGAGGATGTGAATTAGAACCTATGTCATTTGGGTCTTAGGATTAGAGTTTGGTTAACTCTAAGTGTCAATAAGGCCAGTATCCAAGCCTAAAGAAGACTAAGGTAAATATGTAATTTTTTATTTTTACAAATTAACCCTAGAAATGAAATGTCATTTTTAAATTTATATATGGTTAAAAATTTGTCATTTTAGAGTTCAAAAATATCATTCTAATTTTACTAACCATTTCTGATTTTAATTTCCAATTTCCTCAATTTTTATAATTATTTTAATGATAATTATAAATTTTGAAAGAAATTAAGAAATTGACGTTTAGGGAGTTTTCCGGCCTTGGGAAAAATATGGCAGGTTTCTAAGGATTTATAAATAATTCCCTAAAATTTTTAGAAATTTTAAAATTATAAATAATTTTCAATAATTAAATTACTCCAGAGAGTAATTAATTAATTAAAAGGTAAGTATAATTAATTAAATTCTATTTTTTTTGTCCAAAATATTTTACTCATTGTCTTGAGTTCAGATGTATTTTTGTTTTATTTTTGTTATTTTTGTATGTAAAGATATGAATTTTTGAATATTTGGTCATTTTATGAATTTTCTGAATATCCTACCTAAAGGAATTTACGCGTGGCAGTTGACTGGATCATGGGACCCGTCGAAAACTACGCGGTAGGATTCTTTAACACATGGAAACCACGCGTTCCATGGTTTGGATGGTTTTATATGGACGGATCTGTTGTCCAAACAGATCACATCCGTCCATTTTTAATAAAAATGGACGGCTATCTTCTCCAAACAGACCTATCTCGTGAGTCGTATGTCTTGTAGGGACAACATCCCACTCGATTCTCCATGAAATTGATTGAGGTTTGCTCCTAAAGCTTCAACGTGAGAAGGAGAACCCATCCATACGGTAACATATGGGTTTTGAAATATTTCATTTCACAAATGACCAAAGCCGAGCGAGGTTTTTGTCAAAATGGCCATACCTTGGTCTGAGTTGATGAAATCTTGATTTAAATAGTTATGAATCTTCTCCTTGAGCCCAGTAAGCTTTGCCTCACCTCAATTTGAGACGAAATTAGGCCTATGTATGAGTTCGGTCGGGAGGTGCCATGGTTTGGGCTTGAGGTAGTTTTGAGCCTATGGGAAGGGCCGATTTTGATTGGATTCTTCCTCTCTGAGGTCAGGGATGGATTTGGAGGAGTTAATTTGTAATCTTGAGGGGGGTTTATGTCAAACCCAAAAATGGTCCTGTTTTTTGGCACATAAATTGGGGGATACTGTGAGCTTCAAGGCATGATTCTATGGGGAATAAATTCCCTAGATGATAGGGAAGAACTTCACTGTTGAATGTTTCCTCTATTAAGCATTGTTTCCTCATCTCCCCTTAAGGAAGCTCACGATAAGCTCCTTTATAGCCATTAATGGTGGCTAAATGGTTCAAGACTATGCAGGGAAGGTAGATTCTATCCTTACAATGATCTGAGGATAAGTTCTAAAGGTAATCATCATATGGATAAAACACTATATCAATTATCCTTGGAAATCTTCATTTAGGTTTAAAATTTGAGCTTCCATTTTGGCCATCGTCCATTGGCAAGCTTGGGTGGTGTGAGTGGCAACTTAACTAATCTGATACAGCCTTCACCATGTGAAATTTGTGGGTCATTTAATGATGTTGAGGAAGGGATGACACATACCCTTCCTCATCATCCCTCATTATGTTAAGCTCATGATTACCTTGAACATGGGAAAATGAGGTTGGTACAAGTCTCTTTGTCATTGGAGGGTGATGGAGGTGTAAGATGAGCTTACCACCATTTCATTCCATCATTCATGAAGAAATTACACATAAGTTCCTCCCTTCATGATTACCCATAATGTTTTTTTTTTCTTTTGTCTTTTATCAAGGATGATGTGTCATGGGTTATAATAGGTCTTATGACCTATTAGATGACCCTTCATGTGTTCAATTTAATTTTGAAAATTGTTTATGGATTTTAGATGTCATGTTTGATGTCATTCAAATTAGGGTTAAATGCTCATAAATTCATTTTTAATTAATTATGTAATTAATAAAAAATGTAGAAAATTATAATATTAACCCATAAATTGGTCAAAATGATTTTGTGTGTTGACCATTTGACCAATTTCACCAATTTGGTTCAAAATTAAATATTTTGACCAAAGTTGACCAAGTTGACTATGGTTGACTAGAGTTGACTAGGTTGATCATAGTTGACCTGTTTAGGTGTATAGTTGACCAATATGACTTTTCTAACCTTGTCATGGCTAGGTTAGTCATGGGTTTGGCCAGGGTTGACCAAGGTTGACCAAAGTTGACCAGAATGGTCAAATTGACCATATGGTGTTGTCTTGACCATATGGTGTTCATTTGGGTCTATAAATTATCAAAAGGTCAAAGCGGTGACCATGGAGGTTCACTTTAGTCATTTTGACCAATAGTTGGTCAATGGTGTCTGTAGTTGACCAAATGGTCCAATTTGACCATTTTGGTGTTTTAAAATGATCAAATAATCCAATTTGACCATTTTTAGGGTTTGAACTGATTCATTGGTCCAAATTAACCAAAGTTGACCAGTTTGACCAAAATTGACTATTTGGGTCAAAGTTATCCAATTGGATCAATTAAATGTCAATGTTGACTTTATGATCATTATGGTGACCATTAAGTCAAAACTTAACCATATTAAGGTTTGTCACCACTAATCTGATCATTTAGGATATTTTCATTGCTAAACTCCAAAAGGAGTGCTTTGAGAGTTATTTCAATTTTTAAGGTTTTAATAACCCTATGTATGTCCAAAGAAGTCAATGTTGGTAGACCCTTTATCTTAATGATCACAATGATCATTTTAGGTTTTTTAAATGTGTCTGAGAATCTTAAATCATAAGATTCCTCAAGTTGAGTTTNGTTGACCGAAACAGTCAGTTTTCAATAATGTCGTATTCTCATATGGTCTTTACGAATATTGTATAAAAGAGTGATAAGGCCATATCAAATAGTCAGAAGAAAATGGATGTCATATTTTCTCAAAGAAGGAGCTAAGGGAACACCATGTTTCCTACAGTAAGGGAGAGAATGGATACCATACCATCTCTTAGAAATGTTAGATGTCTATCTGTCGATTTTGACTATATGACTTATATCCTATCTCAAAGAAAAAGCTAAGGGAACACCATGTTTCATATAGTTGGGGTGAGTGGATACCATACTATCTCTTGAAAATGTTAGATGTCTATCTGTCGATTTTGAGAAGGAATGTTATATGAATTATATCCTATCTCAAAGAAAGAGCTAAAGTAATATCATGTTTTCTATAGCTAGGGAGAGAATGGATGCCATACCATCTCTCAGAAATGTTAGATGTCGATTTATCGAGAAGGAATGCTATACGACTTATATCCTATCTTAAAGAGAAAGCTAAAGGAATACCATGTTTTCTATAGCTAGGGAGAGAATGGATACCATACCATCTCTCGAAAATGTTAGATGTCTATCTGTCAATTTTGAGAAGGAATACTATACAACTTACATCCTATCTCAAAGAAATTGCAAAAGGAATACCATGTTTGCTATAGCTAGGGAGGGAATGGATATCATACCATCTCTCATAAATGTCTGATGTTGATATGTCGATTTTGAGAAGGAATGCTATACGACTTGCATCCTATCTCAAAGAAAGTGCTAAAAGAATATCATGTTTCCTATAGTTAGGAAGAGAATGGATACCATACCATCTCTCAGAAATGTCAGATGTCGATATGCAAATTTTGAGAAGGAATGCTATACAACTTACATCCTATCTCAAAGGAATAACTACTGGAAAACCAAAGCTCCTTATCAGGAAGGTCTTTATTTCCAATAGTTAGGGATAAGTAGATGTCATAATCCATTTAAGGAGGTCTTTTACTACAACTTAGAGATGTCAAAATTCACTGTCTCTCAATTTTGAGAAGGAATGTTATACGACTTACATCCTATCTCAAAGGAATAACTACTGGAAAGCTAAAGATCCTTATCATTAAGGTCTTTATTTTCAATAGTTAGGGATAAGTAGATGTCATAATCCATGTAAGGAGGTCTTATACTACAACCTAGAGATGTCAAATGTCAATATATGTCAGTTTTGAGAAGGAATGTTATACGACTTACATCCTATCTCAAAGGAATAACTACTGAAAAGCTAAAGCTCCTTATCAAGAAGGTCTTTATTTCCAATAGTTAGGGATAAGTAGATGCCATGATCCATTTAAGGAGATCTTATACTACATTTCAAAGATGTCAATATGTCTGTCTTAGGAAGGAATGCTAGGAGACTTATATCATATCCCATAAGAAAAGCTAAAGGAAAGCCAATGTCGGGAAGGTCTTACATCCAATAACAGAGAAGAATGTGTAGAAAAACACAGAGTTGACTAATTTGTTTTGAATTCTTAACGTTTGTCGGGCTTAAATATTCCAAAGGAGATTACTTTTTTGGTCCATGTTTTTCATTTAGATTATGTGAAGGTTGAGAATCAATTTTATGTCGTTGGTGAAGTTTAATTGATGTCATGATTTTTTTTGTCGTTTGTTTCCCAATTTACAAACCGGTCATTATGATTTTATGTCGCATAATATTTTTTAAATACTACCCATTGATTGGGGTAAAACACTTTGACAATCAATCAACTGAAAGAATCGTTTCCGATGTGTCTGGGCCATCTCACTATTTTTGTCAAGGTTGTGTAGATTGTCTTTCAGAAATGATTCTGATGAATTTCAATTTGTTAATAACTCTGTCTTTTACGTTAGTTCCCTCTTTCTGGGTCTAGGTTGATTTCAAAATTTTAATTATGATCAAAATATTTTTATTTTCTAAAGATATGTCTGAGCCAATTAATAGCCAACCAAAAGGCAAACTCACTTAATTTTTCTCCTGAATATAATATCAGGAGAATTTTCTTAAGTAATTTTCTCAAGTTACATTAATTAGAGGAGAGTTTGGACACCAATTTTTGATTTCATGCTCACCTCAAGCTTTTTCTCAGAGAATTACTATATATGGTAGAGCATATTTTAAGGGTTTTGAATGTCCCACCTTCCCTAATTAATAATTCTCAAAAACTTCTTAAGATAAATTCAAAGATATTATAACTCACTCGAAAGCAAGGACCCAACCACTTGGCATGAGATTAAAAGGATCGTAATATCCTTAGTCAATTACTTGTATTTTGATCACACAAGTTCATTTTTTAAATTTTCTTGGGACCTAGTTCGAAGATTTGTAAAGGTCCCAGTTATTTGGGCATCATGTTTTCTTGACAAAATGTTGCCTTTTTTATCTTGGATTATTCCTTTATGGATTGATCGTTTGATATATCAGAACCTTGGGGATATGAAAAGGTCAATTTTGGGGGCCCATCACAGAAGTTCTAGTGATGTACAATGTCAAATGGTTTTAGACTTGTTTTGTAAACTGGGAGTTCGTCATAGATATGATTGAATGTTTGTCATAGATAGACATCATAGAATGTCTATCAGAGATATAATGGAATGTCTATCTTAAATATCATGGAATGTCCATTATCATAGATATTATGGAACGTGGAGTATCTGTCATAAATATCATGGAATGTCTGTTATGAATATCATGAAAAGTCTGTCTGTTATGAATATCTGGGAATGTCTGTTATGAATATCAGGGAATGTCTGTCTGTCATGAATATCACGGGATGTCTGTCATAGATGTCATGGGATTTCTATCATGGATGTCATGGAATTTCTATCATGGATGCCATGGAATGTCTATCGTGTCTGTTTTAAATGTCATAGAATGTCTATGTATGTCATGAATGTCATAGAATGTTTGTTGAATGTTCATTGTGAATATCATGGAATGGTTATTATAGCAGTCATAGAATGTCTATTGTGTCTATCATGAAGTAATATCATGGACTTTCCATTATGAATATTATGAAATGTCTGTCGTGAATGTCATGAAATGTCTATCACAAATTTTGTGGATAACACTTATTATCAAAGATTTATAATTAAGTAAGATAGTCCTATCTGTCAAATGATAGAATATCTTAAAATGTCATGTTATTTTAACTCTTAGTGTTGCAGAGTTAAAATTTGGGTAAGTATTCTATCTATCAAGTGATAGAATACCTTAGAATTTCATTAACCCTTAGAGTTAAAATTTAGGAAAGATAATTCTATCTGTCAAAAGATAGAATATCTTTAAATGAGATTTTAGCTCTTAATGCCATAGAGTTAAAATGTAGAGAAGATGATTCTATATGTCAAAAGATAGAATATCTAAGAATGTCATATCTAGGTAAGATAATCTTACCTGTCATGTTATTTTAACTCTTAATGTTGCAGAGTTACAACTTAGGAAAGATAATTCAATCTGTCAAAAGATAGAATATCTTAGAATGTCGTGTCTGGGTAAGATAATTCTACTTGTCAAAAGATAGAATATCTTAAAATTTCATTTCATTTTTAACTCTTAATGTTGTAGAGTCAAAATTTGGGTCAAAAGATAGAATATCTTGGAATGTCATGTTATTTTAACTCTTATTGTTGAAGAGTTAAAATTTAGGAAAGATAATTATATCTGTTAAAAGATAAATTATCTAAGAATTTCAGAACTAAGTAAGATAATCCTACCTATTAGAAGATAAAATATCTTAGAATGTTATGTCATTTTAACTCTTAATGTTGTAGAGTTAAAATTTAGGAAAGATAATTCTATCTATCAAAAGATAGAACATCTTAGAATGTCGTGTCTGGGAAAGATAATTCTACTTGTCAAAAGATAGAATATCTTAGAATGTCATGTCATTTGAAACTCTTAATGTTGTATAGTTAAAATTTAGGAAAAATAATTTTATCTATCAAAAGATAGAATATCTTAGAAAGTCGTGTCTGGGGAAGATAATTCTACCTTTCAAAAGATAGAATCTTAAAATGTCATGTCATTTATAACTCTTAATGTTGTAGAGTTACAATTTGAGAAAGATAATTCTATCTATCAAAGATAGATAATCTTAGGATGAAGAACGAAAGATTTAACGAGAGATGAGGAGAGAAAACATTCCCCAGCGAAGTCGCCAAATCTCTTTTAGTGGCGATTGTAACTCTTCATTCGCGGTCGCTGCCAATTCTCGTTCGTGCCCTCATGTCGTCGTGTCTATTTTCGATAAGGACGTTGGAGTCGCCACTTTGTTTATCTATTTTATTGCCCTATTTTTGCAATTTACCTTAATCTTTTGGATCAAGTAAGAGATTCTTAAGTATTAAAGGAATTAGAAAAAAGGGAAAGGGCAAATGATAGAAAACAAGAGAAATGCTGGGTAGTAAACTTATAGAGAAGACTCTAGAATGTCAAAATCTCATATAAGGATAACCACATAAATGGCCTTATAACCAGAGATTTAGGTTGATCACCTATTTTGAATTCTTAATTTTCCCATAGGAGCAAGCTCCTATAGTTAATTACATCATAGGCAATTCTAGATTTACCTAAGAAAACTCATGATTCTCGTTAACACTCGTTCTTCTAAAATGTCAAGATTAAGGAAAGAAACATTAAATGTTTTATTCCTGGGGTAATATATTCCAAAGAATCTGATTCTACCATAAAGGTTTTATGTTATGTCATGTCATTTTGTTTATGTCATTTTATTTTGTTTTGTATATTTTTATCTGGTTCTATTGTCTTGAAATTCCACTTTCGAATGTCATCCTACAAAATAGAGTTAGCACACCCTATAACATGCAAAGAGAATCTAGAGCGAAATTTTGTTTTCATGTCTTCAATAAACCTGCAAAAGAGAACATGATAAATTAGGTTTAATTAACCTTTAAACCCAATTAGACTTAACCATAAATTAAGTATAATTAATCAATTAAACCTTACTCAAATTAGGTTTAATTAACCTTAAACTTAATTAGACTTAACCCATATTAAGTCTAATTAATCAATTAAACCTTACCAAAATTAGGCCTAACTCTAGTTTGGTTTAATCAATCCAAAGAAAACCTAACTTGAGTTTAACTTAACTTGAACTCAAGTTAACTCAAACATTAGGTTCAACCCACATTGAACCTAACTTAACCAAAACCTAACTTGACTTCAACCTAACTTGAACTCAAGTTAACACAAACATTAGGTTCAACCCACATTAAACCTAATTTAACCAAAACCTAATTTGAGTTCAACCTAAATTGAACTCAAGTTAACTCAAACATTTGGTTCAACCCACATTGAACCTAACTTAACCAAAACTTAACTTGAGTTTAACCTAACTTGAACTCAAGTTAACCCTAACATTAAGTTCAACCCACATTGAACCGAACTTAACCAAAACATAACTTGAACTCGTTAACCCAGATTAGGTTCAACCCACATTGAACCTAATTTAACCAAAACCTAATTTGAGTTCACCTAATTGTGATCATTAAGATAAAGGGTCTATCAACATTGACTACTTTGGACATACATAGGGTTATTAAAACCTTAAAATTGAAATAACCCTTAAAGCACTTATTTTGGAGCTTAACAATGACAATACCCTAAATGATCAGATCAGTGGTGAAAAACCCTAATATGGTCAAATTTTGACTTAACGGTCACCATAATGATCATAAAGTCAACATTGACATTTAATTGATCCAATTAGACAAATTTGCCCCAAATAATCAATTTTGGTCAAACTAGTCAACTTTGGTTAATTTGGACCAATGAATCAGTTCAAACCCTAAAAATGGTTTAAAACACCAAAATGGTCAAACTGGACCCTTTGTCAACTACAGACACCATTGACCAACTATTGGTCAAAATGGCTAAAGTGAACCTCCATGGTCACCGCTTTGACCATTTGATCATTTATAGACCAAAATGACCACCATATGGTCAAGACAACACCATATGGTCAGTTTGACCATTCTGGTCAACTTTGATCAACCTTGGTCAACCCTAGTCAAACCCAAGTCATACCCCCAAGACCCCATGACTAACCCAGCCATAATGTTAGAAAAGTCATATTGGTCAACTCTACACCAAAATGGGTCAACTATGGTCAACCTAGTCAACTCTGGTCAACCATAGTCAACTTGGTCAACTTTGGTCAAAATATTTAATTTTAAACCAAATTGGTGAAATTGGTCAAATGTTCAACACCCAAAATCATTTTGACCAATTTATGGGTTAATATTATAATTTCCTACATGTTTCATTAATTACATAATTAATTAAAAATGAATTTATGAGCATTTAACCCTAAATTGAATGACATCAAACATGACATCTAAAATCCATAAACAATTTTCAAAATTAAATTGAACACATGAAGGGTCATCTAATAGGTCATAAGACCTATTATAACCCATGACACATCATCCTTGACAAAAGACAAAAAAACATTATAGCGTAATCATGAAGGGAGGAACTTATGTGTCATTTCTTCATGAATGATGGAATGAAAGGGTGGTAAGCTCATCTTACTCCTCCATCACCCTCCAATGACAAAGAGACTTGTACCAACCTCATTTTCTTATGATTAAGGTAATCATGAGCTTAACATAATGAGGGATGATGAGGAAGGGTATGTGTCATACCGTCCTCAACATCATTAAATGACCCAAAATTTCTCTTGGTGAAGGCTCTATCAGGTTGGTTAAGTTGCCACTCACACAATCCAAGCTTGTCAATGGATGATGGCCAAAATGGAAGCTCAAATTTTAAACCTAAATGAAGATTTCTAAGGTTAATTGATAGAGTGCTTTATCCATATGATGATTACCTTTAGAACTTATCCTGAGATCATTCTAAGGATAGAATCTACCTTCCCTACATAGCCTTGAACCATTTAGCCACCTTTAATGGCTATAAATGAGCTTGTCGTGAGCTTCCTTAAGGGGAGAGGAGGATACAATGCTTAATAGAGGAAACATTCAACAGTGAATTTCTTCCCTAAATTTAACGAAAACCTAATTTGAGTTCAACCTAACTTGAACTCAAGTTAACTGAACCATTAGGTTCAACCCACATTGAACCTAACTTAAGCAAAACTTAACTTGAGTTTAACTTAGCTTGAACTCAAGTAAACCCAAACTTTAGGTTCAACCTAACTTGAACCAAAATCAACTTCAAACTTAAGTTCAACCCATATTGGACTTAAGTAAAACCAATAACTTAGGTTCAATCCAACCTGAACCTAAGTCAACCAAACTCTAGGTTCAACATATACTGAACCTAAATCAAACCTTAAACTTAGATTCAATTCAAATTGAACGTAGATCAATATAAACTTTAGGTTCAATCAAAATTAAACCAAACTCAACTCAACCCTTAAGTCTTAATTACATTAGATTTAAGTCAATTCAATCCTTAGGTTCTTCCTACATTGAACCTAAATACATTAAGTCCTAACTATATTGGACTTAAAACCAATTCAACTCTTACGTTCTACCTACATTGAACCTAAATAACTTAAGCCCTAACTATATTGGACTTAAAACCAATTCAACTCTTAGGTTTTACCAACAATGAACCTAAATACCTTAAGTCCTAACTACATTGGACTTAAAACCATTTCAACTCTTAGCTTCTACCTACATCCAACCTAAATCATCTTAAGTCCTAACTACATTGGACATAAAATCAATTCAACTCTTAGGTTCTACCTACATTGAACTAAAACATCTTAAGTCCTAATTACAATGGACTTAAACCATTTCCAATCTTTAGGATCTACCTATATTGAACCTAGAACATCTTAAGTCCTATCCACATTGGACTTAAAACTCTAGGTTCTGCTTACATTGAACCTGAATCATCTTCAGTTTTACCGACATTAAACCTAAATCTTAGATTTCAATTAAACTCTGTTAGGTCTAATTAACATATGACCTAAAACAAATGACATCATAAAAATCTAACTCACCAACATAAATGACATAAAATTCATCTTAAAAAACATTAAGCACAACTTGAACATATGTGTTCAGGTTTACAAAGATTTCTTGGACGACGCAATCTATGGTTGCTGACAAGAATCTTTCGGTCTTGGTTTAAACACCTTTCGGACTCAGTAAATCTGAATACTTCATGGCCACGGGACGATGGAGCCATAGACATCTTGATCGGGCCGTTTAAAATTTATTCAACCAATTAAATGACCAACTAAAATTGATAAATCTGACAACATGGCTTTATGCTAACCATGTTCTCTTTTGAAGGTTTATTGAAGTCATGAAAACAAAATTTCACTCTAGATTTCCTTTGCATGTTATAGGGTGAGCTAACTCTGTTTTGCAGGATGACATTCGAAAGCGGAATTTCAAGACAACAGAACCAGACAAAAATAGATAACAAAATAAAATGACATAAACAAAATGACATGACATAACACAAAACCTTTAGGGTAGAATCTGATTCTTAGGAATCTATTACCCCATGAATAAAACATTTAATGTTTCTTTTCTTAATCTTGACATTTTAGAAGAACGAGTGTTAACAAGAATCAAGAGTTTTCTTAGGTAAATCTAGAATTGTTTAAGATGTAATTAGCTATAAGAGCTTGCTCCAATAAGAAAATTAAGAATTCAGAATGGGTGATCAACCTAAATCTCTGGTTATGAGACCATTTATGTGGTTATCTTTATATGAGATATTGACATTCTAGAGTCTTCTCTATAAGTTTACCACCCAACTATTCTCTTGTTTTCTATCATTTTCCCTTTCCCTTTTCACTAATTCCTTTAATACTTGAGGATATTTTACTTGATCCAAAAGATTAAGGTAAATTAAAAAAAATATGGCAATAAGATAGATAAGCAGAGTGTCGATTTCAACGTTCTTATCGACAATAGACACGATGACATGAGAGAATGAACGAGAATTGATGGCGACCATGAATGACGAGTTTCGATCACCACCAAATGACTGAGCTATTCGATTTGGGCTTCTTGGGCCCTACTTTCACTTGGAAGAGAAGAAGAATTTAGGAAAGTCTGGACAAATTCCTGGTGAATGATCTATGGTTTCAACATTTTCTTCATACTTAAGTTACTAATTTGGGTTTACTCCTCATCATCATTGCTACAACACCGCCCTCCTTCTCCTCTTAAGACACCTCCTTTTAGATACCTCAATATGGGATCAGAGCACCCCTCCTTCTTATATTTTTGTTGCAAATTGGTGTGGTATCATGCATGAAAACCTTTTTATCAAGCTATGGTTCTTACACTTAAAAGTGACTAATGCTCCCAAATCATGAGGCTGAAGAACTTTTGGGGATGTTTTTTCTGCTGTGGACTTTTTCTAAAAAAAGTGGTTAAGGCTCTTGAATTGTTTCTGTTGGACAATTAATATGCAGGGAACTCTTTAGCTGCTGCACAGGAGAGGCTGCTAACTGCCATTGAGTGGTAGGAGCTTTATCTATGTCAGAAAGCTGCTATCGAAACATTTAAATATGAGGATAGAAATATCAAATTCTACCATGCTTATATTAAGTACAAAAGGAAATTTAATGCCATCCATGGCATACATAATTCTATTGGAGAATGGATTCATGATAATAAGGAAATTTCTTGGGATGCATTTTCTTTCTTTTAACTGTGTTGCCCAACCATCAGCTGACAAACTGCCTATTGATATCAACATGTTCAGTAATGAACTCATATACACTAGAAAAATTTCACTGATAGAACCTTTTGAAGAAAAGGAAATCTAGGAAGTAGTAAATTCCATTGACAACTCTAAGACAACAAGCCCAGATGGCTTCATGTTGACATCACTTTTGGTTGAGGTCTAGTCTTTCCTATTTAGTAGCCTAGGGTCTAGTCATAGGACTTTTCTGTTGATTATTCCTAGATGCTAGAAAAAGGAACCCTCACCATTAGGAATTCTAAACTCTTCTTTGCTCAACTTGAAGTTCCACATATTGGTCATAACCTCTAACACTTAGTAGGTGGGGTCAATATAAGGGAGCTCAAGGGGAGTTCCCATAGGACTGCTTGGCCTTAGGGTTAACCCTCTAGTGGTGTGGTCTTGGTTGGTCTTACACACACACTTGCACATTATACTTCTACTCACAACCTTAAACACAAACATGTTTAACTTTGATCCTTAATCCTTTGGGAGACTCATGGAGATGGTCCCTAGGCCACTAGCCCTAGTTCAGGGTTTAGCTAGGACCAGTACATGGGAGACCCAAAGTAGGGAATTCTATTGGTCCATAACTCAAGTAGGATGATTGACAACTAATTTTAGCAAAATACCCAACTCAGCCTTTTGCCCCTAAATCTACCCAAATTACCAAACTACCCTTGAAACCCCAAAATCGTCCAAAATTCCCAAAATTACCAAAAATACCCAATTTTTTTCAAAAATTATTTCAAACTCTTTGAAATTACCCAAATTCACCAAAACACCCAAAAATTTTCAAAATTATCAAAATACCCCCTCATTTGGCCAAAATTACCAAAATACCCTTGGTGACCAAAATTGTCCTAAAATCTTCAAAATCACTTAAAATATCCCCAAAATTAATTTGAACATTTTTTTAGCTCAATTTGACCAATTTGACTTATTTTGACCAAAATCACCAAATTGACTTTAAAGGCCCAATTAACCCAATTCACCCTCAATGTCCACCAATTTGATCCCAATCTTCCCCAATTTCAATTCTAAACTCAAATTCATCATGTCCAAGCTTGATTGAAACCAAATCCAAGTCCAATTGACCCACATTTGAATACAGTTTCAAACTAAATCAAAACTCCAATTTGACCCAAAACCAAAATCTCACTAAATTAAACCTCAAAATCTATCCAATTTACCCAATCTTGCATCATAAACTCTTTAAAACACTTAATCACATCAAATTGAGTATTCTTTTGGCCTTGTTCTAGCCTCAATTTCATTCAAATTTGACTTGGACCAAAACCCCCAATTTTGCCCCAAATTGGCCATGTTCCCAAATTCAACCAATTTGAACCCCATAACCCCAAAATTTTTACTCAATTTATATCAAAAACTTTTCATGACATCCTTGAGGACCAAATTGAACCATTAATGGGGCCCTAGTTAAACTCTAGCCCAACTCAAACCTAAGTCTAACCCAACATCCCCAAGATTGACCAAATGTCCAAATCCTTCAATTTGAACTTCCAAATCAATTCAAAATCACTCCAAATCTTTTCTAAACTCTTTTTGACAATCATCTACACCCTCTTGATCAATCAATGGGGCCATAGCAAAACTCTAGCATAATTCAAATCCAACTTCAAGCCAAATTGCCCAAAATTGAACTCATGACCCAAATGTGACCAAATCTGACCAAAGTGGTCAATCTAAGAGCAATACTGCCACCAAGTGGACTTTAGTGACAAGGATAGACCCATCCAGCCCACCCTATGTGATCCATAGACCAAATTTCTCCTAAATTAAGGGATATTTTACTAAAATGCTTAATCCAAGGGGACCTTTTCCAAAACCCATCACCAACCCAATTAATTGCCTTTACAGATTCCCCTAAGGTTCCTGAGCCACTGGAGCACCTCCTCCGCCCTGACTAGCCACCCTAGTGCCCAAAAGAGTCAAAAACGAGAGCCACCTCCAACCTATCAAAACCCAAACTCACATATCCAAGCTGGCTAGCTCCAATTGGATTTGGCACTTTTGAACCTTCCACCTAAGCACTGTTTTGCACCCATTAGTTGGCGTTGGCAGCCACCTTAAGCCCTTCTATTTTAATCCCACCTTCCATGGCAAAAAGAGAAGAGAACTAATTTTCTTGGGGAAACTCTGCCATATTGTTCCCAGAGCTCCTCCAAGACTCCCTAAGCTCAATGCGGCCATCTTCTAGCCATTTCCCCCACTGCCTAAGTTTAATTTTTGAGCTCAAAATCATGACAAATTTCACCCATCCTAAAAAATTCCGTAAACTTAAAATTGAACTGGTCTTAAGCTTCCCCACAACAAGAGCGGAAGTTCCCCTTTAAAACCCCCCTTAGTTGAGCCCTGTAAACCATTCCTAGACCAAAGCCACACCCCATTTCAATGAACTTGTACTTGGAGCTTACACCACAGGAAACCAACACATCTAGGAGGTTCATGGCACTCCACTAAAGCATCCACAAGAATCTTATTGAGTCATCCCTTCTGAGACAAAGGTATAGGCCATTAACCCTAATCTTGAGCTCAATTTTCACCAAATGTGAAGTGATGTTTAATTTTATAGCATTGTAACCATATGGATGTATTTTTCTTGAGTAGATGAAGGTGTAGGAACAACCCCCATGTGATTTGGTTGAGTGTCAATTGAGATCTTAGGTATAGAAGTCATGCGGTTCACGGGTTCTAGCCATCAGGGACGATCACGGAGAGCCGTCTGATCACACATGTATTGGATGGATGGATGAGATTGTGTCAGACGAGATTTTGGTGCATGAGCAGCGAGCCGAGTCAGAGTTGATTAGGACAACGGTGCTAAACGAGAATACACCATGTGGAGGCTTCAATTATGCTGAGGATTGCATGGTGTTGTGTGGTTTAAATAGAAAAATCAGAATTTATTGAATTAAATTAATACCAGAACTTCAAAAATTCATATCTTTTCATATAAAAAAAAACCCACTTGTTAGTGGATGAAAAATAAAAATTATTTCTTGACTCAATGATTTTTAATTAATTAAATAGCCTCTGTGATATTTTCTTGACTGATTTATTCAATGTCGAAGAGCATCTCTGTCCCTCTAACCTTAATTTTCAAGCTTGGATGACTATGTTGGTTAAAGTAACTATATAAATTAAAATATCATTTAAAAAATTATGAGAAAAGTTTTAGTAGGTTTCCTATTGTCAAACAAGCATGGGAAAAATATTATGATGGTCTGAATAGTCTTGTATATTTCTATAATTAATTAAATGTGTATAAATTTATTAATCTATTTAAATTAAATATTAACAAAAAATTAATGAAATCAATTCAAAAATCATGTTGGTTCACTATAAAAATTTGAAATTTATTTTGATTAAGTTTGAGCACTAAAGTTGATTTTATAAGGAAGATTATATTTTTGTACTAAAATAATTATATTAAATTAAATACACTTGGAAAAATTATGAAAAATGGTTTTCTAAGTTCCTTATGTTCGGGTGCTCTTAGAAAAAATAATTTTTTTTGAGAAAATACTTTATTTTTTAGCCATATTTTAAGTTAAAAGTAATTTAAAAATATTTAAAAATTCCAAAAATACAAAAGTGTTTCAAAATGTTCCTAATGGTTTCCTAATCACTTGGGACTCATTAAATTATTTTTTCACAATTTTCCTAACTTAAATATAAATTTTTAAAGGCATAAAATGTATTTTTCTTAATTTTCATTAAAATAATAATAATAAAAAATTAAAAAAGCATCAAAAAATAAAATTCGTTTCTCTGAGTTCTCTGGGATTAGGGAGGTTTAATGAAAATGTTAAAAATAATTTTTATAACTAAAACTTATTTTCCATTTAATTAAATCACTAATAAATCATTAAATAATTATAAAATTAAATTAAAATTTAATTTAGAAAATCATGGTATTTTGCCTAAGTGTTTATCTGACCTAAGGAAACCTCTAATATTTTTACCATAAACAAAAAGTTTATCTTGATTGATTAAATAAATTAATGTTGAAAATCTTACTCTCTAAGTTAAGAAAATTATTTAAATTAAATAGAAATGTAAAAAACCACATTTTCTCCTCTAAAGTCTTAATTGCCCCATGAATAGGGAACTCTAAAATTTTTAAAGTCATTTGAAATATGTTTAATGAGTTATGAAGTGGAGAGCCTCAAGGGAAAGATTGTCATTTTTTATTTTTGTACCTTAATCAAAATTTAGGGACAACCAAAGGGAAAAATGAGTAATTTTGATTTTAATGAATACTTTTGGATGATTGAAACATAATGGGAAAGAGGTAGAAACCAATTTGCCACATTTCCATAATAAGAATAAAATTATAATTTTCTAAATTATCAAGATTTGGAAGTTAATCAAAATCAAAAGATTATGAAGTGATTAGGCTTAAGTTAGGGAGATGATAACCGACTTATTTTTAGTCCACAATTAATGATAATATGATGTTTTAATCAAGATGCACATTACCTAAATTAAAATTCTAACAATTGCCATTTATTTTTCCATTGAAAATTTTAAGGGCTTAGTGGTGATTTAGGCTCGATATTTAAACTTTTTTTATGGGATTTAGAAATTAGCATGATTAATGGTAAAAATCTCTAAGAATTAAAAGCCCAACTTTAATGGTGGGTACAAAAATTTTAATGACTTAAGATATGCCTTAGGGGCATTCACATGCATAACTCTTAAATGAAATATCAATTAATTAACTAAGTATCCTGCCCTTGGGATGATGAGAATGTCAAAGTTCACCGAATAGCGGGGTAACCTTTTTAACTTAACATTGGATGATTAATGAAACAATATGACAAGTTCAAAACGAACTCAAAATGTTTCAGGAGATCTTCAAAGCAGTTCATGGTCATTCCCCAAATACTTTGGAATCTCTTGGACATTTTGAAGGACAAATTGAACTTGCTATATTTTGTTCTAAAATCATCTACTAAGATCTTTTGGGACTCAATAAGTCATAGTTTGGAGTCTGTTAGATACACCTTCATCTACTCTTGCAATTTAAATTTCTTGAAAAATTATATATATGATGCAAAAGTTAATCTTTCTGTGGGAATGCCGAGAAGATGACATGTATGCTTTTTATAGTGTTATTTAATATTTATAATTTTAATGTCTGCAATTTACTTTTACTATAAAATATTATAATTGTTTGGGTGTGCACTTTAATTTACTTGCAAAAAACAAAATCATTTTAAAAAATTAATCAACATTTTTAAAAATCTAAAACAAATTATTTCAAAGGTAACCATAAATCCTTTGAAATCTCGCTAAACATAAAACATCCTTTTGAATTTACCAGTCCCTCGGAGGAGGTCACCCAAAGTTACTAACGAGATCTCCCCAGTTTAAATGGGTTTCACAAGTCATTTAAGTTAAGTAAATTTAAAAGAAAATAGTGATACTAGAACGAGGGAACCGTGAGATCCTAATCGGTGCGCTCTAATCAACTTTAACACCCCTCATAATGATTGAACTTCAACTTGTGATTTAAACCTTTAAATCTTAAACTTTAGAACTGCTACTTTACTGAGGAGGCTTGAGCTAAACTTGTGGGCAACCTTCTACAATAACACAAGGATCTACGATAACATATCTTTTCTTAGAATTAAACAACAAGCTATAGGATTTCGAGGTTGTCTACCTAGTGCGACACAAGTCCTCAAGTTTTTCTTTAGGCTTTTGCACAATCATGTTGTGCACTATAATTCCTAACTTATTTTAGCATTTTAAGGTTGTCGTTCATCACGACCTAAATCCCCACATCTTTCAGGCTATTTGTGTGACCATCTAGCATAAATGTAAACTCTAATTAATAAAATTGACAGGATGTAACATTTAAATAATTCTCTCTAAAATTGACGCCAAACCATAAGATAACATGGGAAGTCACTGAGGTTCTCCTCAGAATCCATGACATCCCCTAATTCTTCTTCCTTTGGATTCCAAATTAATGTTCCAAATTTGAGTCATTCTCCTTTCACACCTCTTTGTCTGATTTTTTTTAAAGTCCTATCCTCTTAAAATTGTTGAAGACAATATCCTCTGATGTTTATAGAGAGTTTTCTTACGTGACTTTGATTATGTAAGATGTAATTAATTATAGGGTCTTGTCCTTATAAGAAACTTTTAAGAACTCAACTTAATATAAACTCAATTTAATTTTTCGTATTAAAAAGGGGAACTTGTCGGTCAACATATAAAATTATTTTTCGCAGATTAAACAGATGTCATAAATTCTTTAGTTTATTTAATTGAGCATTACCAGTAAGTATTGTGTCCACCCTTCAGGATAGATGCATTGCTTGTGGTATTAGGCTTGTTTATTTAAACTACTGAGAATATGAGATCAGTCCAATCTTGTATTTTCAAATTTTAAAATACTACATATTCTAAATTTTATATATATGTATATATATATATATATATATATATATATTAAACTGGTTGTTGGGATATCCACTTTGTCGACTGAAAATTTCTAATTTGGTGACTGACAACTTCTGGCAACTCTGTTGGGGCTAGTTTTTCTCTCCATTTAAATCAGAGAAACTTGTCTTCATACATCAATAATGTGTTCATGTCCCTCCTAGACCAAGTTACCTTTCTTCTATTGACATGCTTCACCAATTTCTTTCTTGGGTAAGTACGATTAATTTCTTCGAACTTCAGGACCATCTGTTCGATCACCTTTGAACAGAGAGATTCAGAAGTTCATTAAGAATTTTATCTTTGTGTGGGGTCGGACCCTTATACACATTTTTATACCTATTTTTGAGATATTGCACTTCAATGAAAGAATTATAGGACTTTAGAGTGATAGCATAAAGCTCCCAATTTGATTTATAGTTTTAGGTTTTGATATGAGATCTTAGCCCATGGGTGGAGGGAGAAGAGAAAACTCTAAAGTGAAAGCTAATATCTTCCCTGCTGACCGACCTTTTTGTAAATCAACAATTACAAGAATTTGATGACGCTACTAAAAGATTTAAATTCCAGCAACGATGCCAAAAACTTGACTGCGACTTTATATATATATTTGATTTAATAAAGATGTATAAATATAAAATTCAATGATATTAAAGTCGATTTTCAACGCAAGTATACGTATCAGACAAGTAATATAGGGCTCTAATGGAGTCCTAGATATCGATCCCACAAGGAGAAATAGAATACTACGAACTAAGATTTAATAAAAAGTAATACTTCAACTACAACAACACTCAAGTTGCTTATCTGTCACTAATAGGAAANTCAAGGAGGAAGAAATCTCTCACTTTCCTTCCACACTTACAATTTCTCGAAGAATTCCTCATAATTACACGCTCTAGCAAGCTCAAATGGAACCTATCTAACCTCTCGATCTCCAAAAGTTTGCTCCTCTTCTCTTCTCTTCCTCCTTCTCCTCTATATCTTCTTCTCTATTTTGACCAAAATATTCTCTTTAAAGATGTGGATGAGTTTTCCTAAGAGTTGCTTACGCACCCCTCCAAAATCCGGCCTTATCCATTGTACATGTCACCTAACCGTCGATCCCGCCGTCGGCGGCCTTGATGGCGCCGTCGGCGGCCTTCTAGAGAATTTTTTCTTGTAGCCTCAGAAAATTCTCACCGTCGGGGGCCTCGAGGGCGTCGTCGAGGCCACCGTCGGCACCCTAATGCAGTTTTCCACATTTTGGTCTTTTTTGCTCCATTGACCCTAATTCATCATTCCTGCAACAAAACATCAAAAATAACTTTCTTTAAAGTGCAATATCATTAAAAACAGTATAAAAGAGGCATGAAAATCTCAACATATTTTTCTTTGGTCACCTGCCTAGCCAGTTTTCAAGACTATTCAAATTATAGATTAGCCAATGTTCTTTACAACATCTCTAGTATGGGTAATGAATATTATTGCTCCTATCTGACACAACACATTTATAATACTTCCACATCAGAATTTCTCTACTTATTACTGATTCATGATAAGGAAAAATATATTTTATTTATACAACCTTCATATTGCAAGTACTTAGTTAAGTTAATTAGTTGCTTACTTTATTTTCATAAACTAAAAAATTACAAAAAGAATTAAAGTTGCATTCCTATTTTATCATCTTAAGTTTTTAAGTAAGGATAGTTGCTAAGTAGATTTTTATCATCTAAATTTCTAAATTTTTAAATTCCTAAGAAGCATATAGAAATTTTCCCTCTGGGTTTAATATTCGGGACTTAATCAAAAAGTCTTATATTACTTGATAATGATATGTATACTTACGTAGTGTCTCATATTTAAAATTATAATTGTATTCTTATTTGTTTCACAAAGAAAACTTACTTAGCTTTTGTTTTGGATCAATTTTTTGACTTTGTTGCAAATTAAGAATAACCATTAAGGAAATTAAGCATATAATCGCATACATCGGATTTTAATTATATATAAAAAGTTTGGATCAGACCCCCAATAGGTGTGTTGGTGGACTAGTTCGACTCGGACATTGTGCGTTGTGAAGTCGGTCCCGCACTAGGTCCTAAACTTTACTTTCTTCTTCGTGTCGTTTCAAGTTTTGTTTGCTACTTTGCAAATTAAATCAAATTGTGTCGTGTTGTGCTTGCTCTTTAACTTTCCTTTATTAATTAAATCCTTCTACTTTCAAATTATTTTTACAAAATTTTAGAATCTTCACAAATTAAAATTTAATAAAAACTTACCCAATCTATAGATCGACCCTTGTTAATTTTTAGTGTTCACACTAGAATTACATGGTATTGGCCAAATAACTAACCCCATAACTTTCTTTTTTAAGTTACTGCAATGGCGTTCCCGACGCTCACTTTCTCCTGCAACCTATCAACTAGCAGTGATGTTTGTAATGCCACTCCTATCATCAAGTTTGTAACTTGATTCGATGAGCTTGAAGTCATTATTGGAAAGGCCCTGTTCGTCATAATAAAAGTTGCTACTCCGAAGTACAGGAGCCGTTTATGGAATTCAAGCTGAATTGTTCTTAAATTCCTTCAAGAAGGTGAAAACCTCTGCTACCCAGACACCTGTTAAGTTTGTTGTTCCCTTTTCTACCAAAGGAAAGGATGTTATGATTGTTTAAGATACAACTGAAGAATTTATCATCTTTCCATCAATTTTTGAAATTGGATCAAGTTCAAATTCTACGTCGTTAACTCAGTCTCAAAGGAGAAACCACAGTCAAAAAATTTTGAAGGCTGCTAAAGCCCAATTTTTGAAAAGATACCCATTGATGAGATTCCTCACCAGGTGGAACTTGGATTACTTGAGGCCTCTCCGCTCTAGTGAGGGAGTAGGTTCCACCCGCTGATGGACACTAATGGATATGAAAGTGTTCAAAAAATTGTTGCTGCCTTATCGTTGTTTCATGATTGTGATGAGGAGAAGGAGAAGCCAACTCCTATCAACAAAGTCCGTACAGTGTTCCAGAGGTTGGTTGTTAAAGAAGGATGTTCAATTGTTGAACTGCTTAAGAAAGTGGGATTGCAGTGTCCCTTCAAATGAAGAAAGTGATTTTAAGGGATGTTAGATATTCTCGAGAGTCTAAAAAATTAACTGAAGTTTTGCAGCTCGCATTCCCGTCAGGTTCCGTTTGGGGAGTCGAGTTGATACTACTGTCATTATTATTGATTTTGTTACCACTACTACTCCAAGGTCTGCAGGACGTCAACCAGTCATGTTACGTCTGGGTCTGATGATACCGTTAGTTGTTGCTCGTAAGAGTGCCTCTAAGAAGGACAAAATAAATAAGTCACCTGATACTATATTTGGTTTGCACAGTAGGGAGCATGCCTCTCTCAAACATGTCGATGCCTCTATTGAGACTTGTCTCAAGACATCACCATCGAAGAAGATGGTATGGGTACCCAAGGTCACTATCTCAATACGGTTCAATGAGCCCGCAGGGCAAGAATGTGGAATGAAGTGATACGAGATTTTGTATATGCAAATTTGTAAGAAGTTGACACCACTCAACGGTGCAAAAAACTTGATGCAGATAGATTTATAATAAATATGCAATAAAATCTCAACAAAAATACCTTTTTTTATAAAAAAACAATTTATCTGTTAAAAGTATTTTTAAACTTTCAATTCTCTTTTAATATCAACACAAGTATACATATCACTCAAGTAATAAAGGACTCTAATGGAGTACTAGATATCGATCCCACATGGAAGTTGGAAAATCCTAAAGTAAATTATGAAAATTATTTTATATCAAAAACAAAAAAAAAGTAAAGTACAAAGTTTGAAAAATGACTACTCAGGTGAATGCTAATTAAAATGCAGATGTAAAACTATAGAAATTAAAATAAACTAAATACTAAACTTTCAAAAGTAAAATTGGGAAAATTAAACAAAGTTTTTGTTGTGAGGAAAAGTTTAAATTTAAGAAAGCATCATTCCCTTTTATAATGAGTATATGTTTTGTGAAGAAATTGAAATCATTTGAAAATATATATATAAAAAACTATTTTGTGCCAAATATGAGCAATTCTATTCTTTACCCTCTTCTGAGTGCTATAAAGAACATTGATTAATCGAGAGTTTTGTCCTTAATTTTGTGGTTATGCTGGGAGGATACTAGCTGCCACTCTAGAGCTCGTACTACTGCCTCCTTTGAGAGCAAATAATCTCGCATTAGTTTCCAATCAACTGAACCAAATTGGTGGTTTGAATCTGTCACCTTAAAATCTCTAATTCTGCATCAGACAAAGTATATTTCCCTATTTATTTGCACCCAATCCCATGGATGACATACTCTCCCATGAAATCAAAAGTGATTATCCCCATATTGTAGAAATCATATCTCATTTAAGAATATATGTCTCTAAAAAAGTTTTAACATTTCAATTGGCCAGATAAAAAAGTAAATGATGATTGGAGTTCAAATTATTATCATTTAAAACCGTGAAAAACAAAATCTATTCTTCACAAAAACATATCCTTAAAGTAAGGAGAAGGATAAAGAAAACTACTCAGAATTCATGAGAATGATACAACAAAACACAAATTTCATATATAAAAACATGTTTACAAAACATAAGAAATAAAAATATAACTTATATAAAAACAAGTTTACAAAAGATAAGAAATTAAAATATAACTTATCTCACAATCCTTCCCAAGCAATTCCCTAGAAGTTCTCTCCAAGCCTTTCTCTCTTCCATCGTTCCATATTCTCTCTTAGAAGTGTAATGAAGAAGAAATCTCTCACCTTCCCTCTCCTCTTATAGCACTAGAAGAAAATCTCCTCTTCTCTCTCTCTAACTCAGGCCACTTTCTCTCTCTCCCTCACGACACACACAAAAGCCCCTCTTAAACTCTATGAAGTCATCTTCTTTTATTTTGGGCTACCTCCTTTGATAAAGAATCCAAAATTCCCTCTAATATTCCTTCCAAAAGTCAACTCTTTTTAATTTAGAAGATATGTCATTTGATCCAAGAGTCATATTCCTTCATAAAATAACCTTCAAAAGTTTTTAGATGCTTTGACTTACTCCAAGAGGTGTGCAGAACAAGTGTCTCTTTGAAAATTCGAGCAAAATTTGTCTCAAATCGCCTTAATTTGAAAATTTGCAACATGCGCCAGCTCTCTAGATTGTGGCGCATCATGCGCCATAATCCAAAAATTGGCTGTTTTGGCTCTGAATTTTGTCATTTTTGCCATTCTTACTCTAAATGGCTAAAAATGATATATTTGCAACAAAAACTCAAAAATACCATTCTTTAAAGTGTAATATCAACAAAAATAGACATAAAATAAGTACTAAAATAGTATATTATTTTTGTGTATCATGAAGCAAAGGTCCACAGTATCAGACATCATTGTAGCTATTGCTACCAAGTTTGATGAATAAGCGGAGGATGTTCAGGAAAGTCCTCCAGATCTCAAAATGGTTCAAGAAGCAATAATTGAAAAGAAAGTTAAAAAGCTCAGGGTTGAGATTTCTGAATTAGCCAAAGAGCACGGAGTAGCCATTGATGATGATGAAGATTTTGATTTTAACGATTATCTCGATGAAGATTTTCTGGATATTCACGTCACGCGTGATGGCCAACATCTCGTTGAAGGGAATGTCGTAGATGATTTGCATAGAGCTGCTCTATTAAGATATGAACAAATTAGTCAGATGGAAAAGAGAATAGAAGATGTCCATCATGGCTACAGTTCACAGACAGTCCCAATCACTACAGTTGGCTTTTCTAGGAGTCAACCAGCTAGAGATAGTTCATATTACCAATGAATGGAGAGAACTTGCCTCCGCCAACCGAGATGATCAGCAAAAAAAATGACTCCCTATGATGTATAATACCAGAGAAAGATATTAAACTACTGGTCGAACAACAAGTTTGGGAGGCCTCAGCCCAATCTAAGGGTGGTGCGTTGATTTCAAAGGGTAGAAATTACCTGGAGGAATTCGATGTCGTGCCCTACCATAATGATTTTGTGTCATAAAACTTTAAGACATTTGACAGGACCAGAAATCTCAAATAGCATGTAGCACATTTACGAGGCAGTTTTGGCAACACCAGAGGTAATGAAGCCTTACTCTTCCATCAATTCGTCAGCAACCTATCCGGAATAACATTTGATTGGTATGCCGAGCTACCCAACGGATCAATTAAGATGTTTGTTGAATTAGAACAGTTGTTTGTAAAGAGGTTTGTTGGAGCATAATATCATGTTTCTATCAGAGATCTCATAGTAGAAAGACAGAAGCCAAACAAGACTTTAGTAGGCTACTTGAGGTAGAGAAACCTAAGCACGAAATTTGAGCCTCAGCTACAGGAACAACATGCAATTGAGATTCTATTCAAAAGCATCCATGGGTCGGTAGCTTTCATGCTTAAGGGACTCACCATCAAATCCTTCAAGAAGCTGTTAAGCTAAGACAACATTATACAAGAAGAAGTTAATCATATGGATTCCTAAGAGATTGGCTTAAGAGGAACTTTAAAGAAGGAAATATAACAATCCCAAGAGAATATTTAAAAGAACCTGAAAATGGTTCTGTAAATATGATCTCGATTGAGCCAATCACTTTGATAGATCCATATTCATAAGAAGATGGATGGAGCACAGTTTGGAGCAAGTCATCCAATAAGAAATTGGATTATATTCAGACTACTTTGGTACATGTAGCCGTTCAGAGTCTACAACATGTCCAACCCGAGTTAGAGATTTTGCTAGAGAAATCACTGCAACTAAAGAAAGAGAAGAACAATGTCATGAAGAACAACAGTACGAGGGGTAGGATAGGGTCTGCCTCTATTAGATTGGTTGTCTCGAATTTAGGGAAGAAAATCCTCGAACCTCTGACCATGTATGATTATTTTTTTGCCCCACTGGGGTATTATGAATATAATGATTATGATTTTGGCTATGTTCTAACTGTTTCTAGTAATAACATAACTGATTTTGGTTAATATAACTCTAATCTCAATTCTCAAACTGATCCTCAAATCGTACTTATATCTGATGAACCCGTTAACAAGAATGAAGAAGATATCAACAACATTAGTTACGATAACATCAGGATTAAGGAGCCAGTCCTCGAGTACCATGGTACACCGCTTGCCATCAATTTGGATCTCTCCGATGAAGAAGAGACATCAAAATTCTTGCTTACAACATATCAAGAAGAAGAGATTACATAAATAAGTCTAAGAAGTGGGAAGGTATTACTTCCAAGAACAGCTTCAGTTGATAAAGGAAAACAACTAGTCACTCGAGAAGAACAACCTCCACCTCCACTAATGGAAGAGACACATAACTAGGTAAAGATTGGAGGATTATATAAAGTGGATTATAAAGTGTTAGCTCATCTTAGGAGGTTTCTGACCAAAATAAGAATCTACAATGCTCTGATCCTGTCAAAGGAGATGATAGAGTCTCTGGTTACAACTTTGCTTGACCCAGAGATTTGTTTAGCTCAGTTGGCCAGCACATCATCAGATGTAGTTTGTTCATTGAAAGAACAACCTGAGATAACTTTCACAGATGAAGACTTGTTTCTTGGCACCACCGATCATAACCAACTACTCTACATCTCTGTTAACATTGACAGATTTGTGTTTCCCATAGTTCTGGTAGATCTGGGAGCGCCACTTAACTTAATGAGTCTACGGACATTGACATATTTTAATATTGAAAATCAAGAGCTTACAATTGATAAATTGATGTTAAGAGGATTTAACCAGAATGGAGAAAAAGCCCTTAGATCGATTACACTATTAATGAAAGTTGGAGAACAAGTAATAACCGCAAAATTCCATATCATCGACGCAAAGACCTCTTTCAATGCTTTACTTGGACAACCATGGATTCACGAGCATAATATGGTTTCGTCATCTTTACACCACTACATAAAGTATTTTAAAAAATGGAAAGAACATTGCATTAAAGGAGATTTACAACCATTCTCAGTTCATGAAGTGGGCATTCATGAAGATGCCACATATTACGCACCTTCAAATAAAAATGTCTGTTCCCATGAAATTGTGGCAAACGAAGTGGAAGCTTCAGAAGAATCACAAAGAAGAGGCCATTCAACTCCGCTTCAACAATCTACTATCATTTCTTCACAATGAGCTGGTAAAGGTTTTTTTAGCCCATACACCCGAGATCGAGGTCGGGGACGTGGACGAGGATGAACCAACATGATTGTTGAATGGACTAGGCCGACCATCAACATCAACATGGAAGAAAGATGTGATGAAAAAAGCTTTGAGGAAGAAATTATGATGATAAAATAGAAGAAACCTCACTACGATATTTCCTTAGAAGATATGAAGAAAAGTGAAGATGATTCGATATACATCGGATCAACCACTATGTGAATGCCATGACTCTTATACATATACACTCTCAAAAGGTTGAGAGTTTAGAGGTCAAGGAAGTCCGTAGTGTTGGTTCAAAGTTTATCAAGTTTTATGGTACTCCCCCTTATACTAATTCTGAAAATCATGTAAATTTGGAAGATGATTCTAATGAATTAATGGAATTATTTTTTGGTTACTTTTTTCCTTATGTATAAAAGTTAATTCAACAGGGATATGTGCCAAAGCAATTTTCAGAGGATAAGCTACAAATTTTTTAGAAATTATGGAATGTTAAAGGTCAAACTCCTAACTCAAAAGAAGGTCTCAGATTTGGTACTGTAGGACCAGTCGCTGACTTGGAATTTTGCTTTGTTGTTACTAGCAGATTGGAAAAGGATTGCCTCGATATAGAGGATGACTCTGAGAATCAGTTAATAGATGATGCTCCGCCGGAATTTGAATAATAAAGTAAATCAATAGTGGATGAATTGAAAGAAACCAACCTCAGGAATGAGGAGCAGCCACGACCGACCTTTATAAGTTCTCTACTCAATGAAGAAGAATCCACAAAATTGATAAAGTTATTGTTAGAACTTAAAGATTGCTTTGCATGAAGCTATGATGAAATGTCAGGGATGCCAGCAGAAGTTACAATTCACAAACTCGGAGTGGACAAAGATATGACCTCTGTAAAGCAAGCTCCCCGAAGGATGCGCCTCAAGATATAGCAACAAGTCATTGCATATAACATCACATGTCGACGCTCTATCGAATTCCTTGGGGAGATAACACCCATGACGAAGCTCTAGCAAAACTTGCTAAGTAATTTGCGTGTCCGCCGGAGAATTCTATTGAAATTACAGTATAAGGACATCAAGTTTTGTCTCAGATCGACCTTGATAATTTATAAGAGCTTAAGAAAGAAGAAGAAATGATGATTGCAGTTGCTGACATCAACAAAGATTGACACAAGCCATTAATAAAATATTTGCAAACTGGAAAGTTGTCAGAAGATAAGTCTGAAGCATATCACATCACATGAAGAGCTATGTTGTATGATCTAGTGGGTGATTTACTCTACAGAAGATCATTCAATCAGATGTGGCTGAGATGTTTAAGCAGAGTCGAATCACAAAATACATTAAAGAAGTACATGCCAGATTGTGTGGAGCTCACCAGTCAGGGCCAAAGATGAAAATAAAGATTAAAAGACCCAGCTATTATTTGCCAACAATGATATTCGATTGCATGGATATAGATACAAGATGTCACCTTTGTTAAGTGCATGGTGTGGTCTTACACTAACCTCTGAATGTGATACACCCAACCGTTGCCTCATGGCCATTCGAGTGTTGACGGACATATTAGGTCCAATAGACCCTTCATGCTCTAAGGGACACAGATTTATTCTTGCTTGTATGGATTACTTCTCCAAGTGAGCAGAAGCAGTGCCTTTACGAGAGGTTACAACACAACATGTTCTGTAATTTTTAGAGAGTCAATTCACTTATCATTTAAGTGTTTCATACAAAATAATTTTATGTAATGGAACAACCTTCAAGAGCACAAAGGTCAACAACTTCATCAAACAACTTGGGATAGATTGAAGATACTCTATAATTTACTGTCCTGGGGCAAACGGCCTAGTTGAGGCCTTCAATAAAATGGTTAAACATACCTTAAAGAAGATATTAGATGAGAATAAAAGAAGGTGACATGATAAACTATTAGAAGCTCTGTGTGCCTAACAGACAACATATAAAGCTCCCACTCAATGTACACCCTACACACTTGTGTTTGGGTCTGAGGTCGTACTATCGCTAGAAGTTTAGGCACCATCTCTTAGAGTTACCATCACCAATAAAATCACAACAGAAAAAAGTGTGAAACTCAGACTTGAAGAATTGGAAATTCTCAAGAGAAAATGATTAGAAGCAGAACAACATTTAGAGCTCTACCAAGCAAGGATGGTGCAGGCTCATGATAAATTTGTCCCCCTGAGGGCGTTCAAAGTGGGTAACCTCGTACTTGTTCTCAAAAGACCTATTCTTACACTTCGCAAGATAGGTAGAAAATTTGAACACATTTGGGAGGGACTATTTGTCATACAAAAGGTCTATTGAGGAGGATCTTACCAACTTATGGATTTTTGAGGCGAAAGACCTATGTTGTCGGTTAATGACCAATATTTGAAGATATATACACGACGTAACATTGCTTGAAATGAATTTTTGAAAATGTTGTTTGTTATGGGGTTATTTTTTTGGCCAAGCATCTGTGACTATGCCCAAAATTTTGTAACAAAATTAATCTTATTAAAGTGAAAAATTTTGAATTTGCTCATTTTAATTTCTTTCATTTTTAAATTTTGAAATTTCGCTAAATTAAATTAAACAAATAAAGTTTTTGAAAAAAATAAATTAACCAACAAAAATTAAATTTTAGAAAATATATTTTGATAATTAAATTTAATAAAGACAACAAGAAAAGAAAATGATAATTTTTTTCTTGATTTTTAGGTTTCTCACTCTTCGTTTTTGCAGCATGACTATCCTTGTATGCGCCAATTTCTTCACATCCTCAAGGAGTTTCACACTCTGCACAAAATCCCACAATTTTTTTTCTCACTACCATCAATCTTCATGTTCCTCATATTTATGGGTTCAACACCACAAATTCTCTACATTGTTTTCACGATATCCTCGGGGTCAGTACCAAATATCTGATTCCTTTCCACTACCTCTTGGGTTGGATGTGAGTCCCTAAGCTTTCCTTCTTAATGTATTTCGTCACCTCTATGGTTGGAGGCAAGTCCCTATGCTTTCCTTCCTAATGTGACACAATTTCCTTCGAGATAGGTTTAAGACCACCTTAAAAGGGGTATGACATCCTATTCTCATCTTTTGAGATTGGTTTTAAGACCACCTTAAATGAATTATTACATCTGATTCTCTACCAATTTATTTTGAGATAGGTATAAGACCACCTTAAATGGGGTATGACATCCTATTCTCATTTTTTGAGATCGGTTTTAAGACCACCTTAATGGAGTATGGCATCTAATTCTCTCTTAATATTCCTCAAGATAGGTTTAAGACCACCTTAAATGGGGTATGACATCCTATTCTCATCTTTCGAGATTGGTTTTAAGACCACCTTAAATGAATTATGACATCTGATTCTCTACCAATTTCTTTTGAGATAGGTATAAGACCACCTTAAATGGGGTATGACATCCTATTCTCATTTTTTGAGATTGGTTTTAAGACCACCTTAATAGAGTATGTCATCTGATTCTCTTCTAATATTCCTCAAGATAGGTTTAAGACCACCTTAAATGGCATATGACATCCTATTCTCATCTTTTGAGATCAGTTTTAAGGCCACCTTAAATGAAGCATGACATATGATTCTCTACAAATTTTCCTCGAGATAGGTTTAAGACCACCATAAATGGGGTATGACATCCTATTCTCATCTTTTGAGATTGATTTTAAGGCTACCTTAAATGGAGTATGACATCCAATTCTGTACCAATTTTCCTCAAGATAGGTTTAAGACCACCTTAGATGGAGCATGACATTCTATTATCATCTTTTGAGATTGATTTTAAGACCATCTTAAATGGATTATTGCATCTGATTCTCTATCCAATTTTCCTCGACATAGGTTTAAGGCCACCTTAAATGGAGTATGATAGCATATTCTCATCTTTTGAGATCAGTTTTAAGACCACCTTAAATGGATTATGACATCCAATTCTCTACCAATTTTCTTCAAGATAGGTTTAAGACCACCTTAAAAGGGGTATGTCATCCTATTCTCATCTTTTGACAACAGTTTTAAGGACACCTTAAATGGAGTATGACATCTGATTCTCTCCCTAATTCCTCTAGGTCGGCGTGAGGCCCCCTTAAATGGAATAAGGTTTCCGATTCTCATTCCAAGATTGATACCCAAATTTCAATTCCCATATTGAGGTCAATACCAAAATTCTGATTCTCATACTCTAAAATTGTTGGATTTTAAAATCAAAATCGATGTTTTCTAACATCAAATTGAAATTGAATTTTCCATTGTAATCGACATTTTTCTTTTCCTGGTGGTCATTTTCGGAATTCTTTTCCTTTTTTAATCCCTAGCGAGAGTTTCAAATCATTGATTCTGATCAAATTTTCCCTTGCTGATTCCCCAGCAAAAACAACTGCCACTCAATTCTAAGATTTTTGTATGTGTGTTGGCTTAGATGTCTATGTTACTTTTGTTGATCTTTTCGATCAATGCCAATACGTGCGGTGTGCTTGTCCGACACACCCCACCTATTGGGGGTTTATTGACCTCACTTTTGGTTGAGGTATAGTCTTTTCTTTTTAGCAGCCTAGGGTCTAGCCATAGGACTTTCTTATTGACTATTCCTAGAGGACTAGAAAAGGAACCGTAATCATTAGAAATTCTAAACCCTTTTAGCTCAACTTGAAGTTCCACATATTTGTCCTAACCTCTAGCACTTAGTTGGTGGTGTCAATATGGGGGAGCTCGATTGCTTGGCCTTAGGGTTAACCCTCTAGTGGTGTGGTCTTGGTTGGCCTCACACACACACTTACACATTACACTTCTACTCACAACCTTAAACCCAAACATGTTTAACTTTGATTCATTAATCCTTTCAGAGACTTATGTAGATGGTCCCCTAGGCCAATAGCCCTAGGCTAGAGTTTAGCTAGGACCAATACATGGAGGACCCAAAGTAGGGAATTCTATTGGTCCATAGCTCAAGTAGGGTGATTGACACCCTAATTTTACCAAAACACCCCACTCAACCTTTTGCTCCCAAATCTACCGAAATTACCAAACTACCATTGAAAATCCAAAATTGGCTAGAATTTCTAAAATTACCCAAAATACCAAAATTATTTCAAACTCTTTGAAATTACCCAAATTGATGAAAACATTCAAAAAATTTCAAAATTACCAAAATACCACTCATTTGGCCAAAATTACCAAAATATCCATGGTGACGCAAATTGTCCCAAAATCTTCAAAATCACTTAAAATATCCCCAAAATCAATTTGAACCACTCTACTAAGCTCAATTTGAACAATTTGACCTATTTTGACCAAAAGCCCAAATTGCCTTTAAATGCCCAAATGGCCTTTAAATGTCCAATTACCCCAATTCACCCCTAAAGCCCACCAATTTGATCCCAATCTTCCTAAATTTTAATTATAAACTCAAATTCATCATGTCCAAGCTTGATTGAAACCAAATCAAAGCCCAATTGACCCACATTTGAATCCAATATTAACCTAAATAAAAAAACCCCAATTGGACCCAAAACCAAAATCTAACTCAATTGAACCTCCAAATCTATCCAATTGCCCAAATCTTGCATTATAAACTCTTTAAAACATTTCCTCACATCAAATTGAGCCTTCAATTGGCCTTGATAAAGCCTCAATTTCATTCAAAATTTGCCCCAAATTGGCCATGATCCCAAATTCAACCAAATTGAACCCCATAACCCAAAAATGTCCCCTCAATTTCTATCTAAAACTCTTCATGACAATCTTGATTGGGTCCTAGCCAAACTCTAGCCCAACTCAAACCCAAGTCTAACCCAACATCCTCAAAACTAACCAAATGTCGAAATCCTTCAATTTGAACTTCCAAATAAGTTCAAAATCAATCCAAATCTTTTCTAAACTCTTCGTGAAAATCATCTACACCCTCTTGATCAATCAATTGGGCCTTAGACAAACTATAACCCAATCTAAACCAAACTTCAAGCCAAATTGCCCAAAATTGAACCCATGACCCAAATGTGACCAAACCTAGCCAAAGTGGTCAATCTAAGACCACTATAGCCACCAAGTGGACTCTAGTGAACAAGCTAGACCCATCTAGCCCACCTTATGTGAGCCATGGACCAAAGGTCCCCTAACTTAAGGGATTTTGTTCCTAAAATGCTTGAGCTAAGGAGATCTTTGCAAAAACCCATCACCAACCCAATTAATTGCCTTGAAAGATTCCCTTGAGGTTCCTGAGCCACCTGAGCACCTCCTCTTCCCTAGTCAACCACCCTATTCATCGAAGGAGCCAAAACGGATAGCCACCTCCACCCAATCCAAACATAAACTCACCCACCCAAGCTAGTCAGCTTTAATTAGCTTTGATACTTATCAACCTTGCACCTAAACATTGTTTTTCACCCATCAATTGGCCCTGGCAGACCTCTTAAGCCCTTCTATTTAAACTCCACCTTCCATGACCAAAATAGGAGAGAACCCCATGTGGTTTAGTTGAGTATCAAGAGAGATCTTAGGTCTAAAATTTATGTGGCTCTCATGATCTAGCTATTGGAGATGATGACAGAGAGTCGTCCGACCGCGTGTGTATTAGACAGAGGGACAAGATTGCATCAGAAGAGTTTTTGGTGTGTGAACAATGGGCCGAGTCAACGTTGACTCAGACGGTGGTGCCAAACTAAAATAGGCCGCGTGGAGGCTTCAGAGAAGCTGAGGATTGCGTGGTGCCATGTGGTTTAAATAGAAAATTAAGGATTTATTGAATTAAATTAATATCAGAACTTCAAAAATTTATATCTTTTCATAAAAAATTATAAAAATAAAATAAAATAACTGTCATGCTCAGTGAATAGAGGAGAATAATATCGATGAAAAACAAAAATTATTTATTAACCTTTTTATTTTTAATTAGTTGAATAGCCTCTGTGGTATTTTAATTCATTATGATTAAATATTACGCATCATGGCATGAAATATTTATGGTCTGTTTCTCATGACAGAGGTGATGTCCATTGATTTTTCGAAGGTCAAAGAACATATCTATTCTTCTAGCCCTAAATTTCAAGCTTGGATGGCTATTTTGGCTTAAATTAATTATATAAATTAAAATATCATTTACAAAATTATGAGAAAAATGTTATTAGGTTCTGTATGGTCAAACAAGCATAGGAAAAATTTCATGATGGTCTAAAAAGTCTTGTATATTTTTATAGTTAATTAAATGTGTGTAAATTGTATTAATTTATTTAAATTAAATATTAAGCAAAAATTAGTGAGATCATTTCAACAATGTGGGTAAAAATCATGTTGGCTCACTGTAAAAAGTTGAAAATTATTTTGATGAAGTTTGAGCACTAAGTTAATCTTATAAGGAAGTTTTTTTTATTACAAAAATAATTATGTTAAATTAAATAAACTTGTGAAAATTATGAAAAGTGGATTTCTGATTTCTTTGTGATTATGAGCACTTAGAAAAAATAAAAATTATTTTTTAGAAAACACTTTATTTTTTAGCCAAATTTTAAATTAAAATATTTAAAAAATATTTAAAAATTTCAAAACTACAAAAGTGTTTCAAAATGTTTCTAATGGTTTCCTGATCACTTGGACTCATTAAATTATTTTTCTCAATTGTTCTAAGTTAAATATAAATTTTTAAAAGCCTAAAATGTATTTATCTTAATTTTCATTAAAATAATGATAATAAATAAATTAAAAAGCATAAAAATATAAAATTTATTTCTTTGAATTCTCTAGGCTCACAGATGTTTAATAAAAATATTAAAAATAAGTTTTGTAACTAAAACATATTTTTCATTTAGTTAAATAACTAAAAAATCAATACATAATTATAAAATTTAATTTAGAAAATCATGGTATTTTGCTTAAGTGTTTCTTTGACCTAAGGAAACCTCTAATATTTTTCCCATAAACAAAAATTTTATCTTGATTGGTTAAATAAATTAATGTTGAAAATCTTACTTTTTAAGTTAAGATAATTATTTAAATTAAATAAAAATTTGAAAAACCAAATTTTTGCCTCTAATGTTTTAATTGCCCCATGAACAGGGCACTCTAAAATTTTCAAAGTCATTTGAATTATGTTTAATGAATTATGAAGTGGAGAGCCTCAAGGGCAAGATGGTCGTTTTAGATTTTTTGTGCCTTAATGAAAATATAAGGACAACTAAAGGGTAAAATGGGTAATTTTGATTTTAATGAATACTTTTGGATGATTGAAACATAATGAGTAAGACGTAGAAATCAATTTTGCACCTTTCCATAATAAGAATAAAATTAAAATTTTGTAAATTATCAAAACTTGAAAGTTAATCAAAATAAAATGATTATGAAGTGATTGGGCTTAAGTTAGGGAAATGATAACCAACTTATTTTAAGTTCACAATTAATGATAATATAATCTTTTAATCAGTTTACACATCACCTAAATTAAAATTCCAACAATTGCCATTTATTTTCTCATTGAAATTGTTAAGGGTTTGGTGTTGATCAAGACTCGATATTTAAACTTATTTGATGGGATTTAGAAAGTAGCATGATTGATGGTAAATACCTCTAAGCACTACAAGCCCAGCTTTAGTGTGGGTACAAAATCTTTAATGGCTTAAGACTTGCCTTAGGAGCATTCACCTGCATAACTCTTAAATGAAATATCAATTGATTAACTGAGTATCTTGCTCTTAAGATGATGAGAATGTCAAAGTTCTCCGAGTAACCTTTTTAACTTGACCTTGGATGATTAATGGAATAATATGATAAGTTTAAAACAAACTTGAAATATTTCAAAAGATCTTCAAAGCAGTTCAGGTTCATTCCTCGAATACTTTGGAATCTCTTAGACATTTTGAAGGACAAATTGAACTTGCTATATTTTGTTCTAAAATCATCCACTAAGATCTTTTAGGACTCAATAAGTCATAGTTTGGAGTCTGTTAGATACACCTTCATCTACTCTTGCTATTTAAATTTCTTTCAAAATTATATACATGTTGCTAAAGTTAATCTTTAAGTGGGAATGCCGAGAAGATGACATGTATGCCTTTACATTATTATTTAATTTCTATCATTTTAATTTCTGCAATTTATCTTTGTGCAAAATATTTTAGCTGCTTGGGTGTGCACTTTACTTTACTTACAAAAATCAAAACCAATTTAAAAAATTAATCAACATTTTCAAAAACCTAAACTAAATTGTTTTAAAGGTAACCATAAATCATTTGAAATGTCACTAAACATAAAACACCCCTTTGAATTTACGAGAGTCCCTCAAAGGAGGTAACCCGCAGTTGCTAACTAGATCTCCTTAGTTTAAAATGGTTTCACAACTCGTTTAAGCTAAGTAAATTCAAAATAAATTAGTAATATTGGAATGAGGAAACTGTGGGATCCTAAGTGGTGTCACTTTAATTAATTTTAACCCCCCCCCATAATGATTGAACTTCAACTTGTCATTTAAACCTTTAAACCTTATACTTTAGGATTGTTACTTCACCGAGAAGTTTGGAGCTAACCTTGTGCTAAACCTTCTACAGCAGCATGAGGATCTATGACAACACATCTTTTCTTAGAATTAAACAACAAATCATAGGATTTTGAGGTTGTCCGCCTAGTGCGACATTGATCCTCAACTTTTTCTTTAGGTTTTTTCACAATCATGTTGTGTAATATAAGTCCTAACTAGTTTTAGAATTCTGAGGTTGTCGTTCATCATGAGCTCAATCCTCATATCTTCCAGACTATTTGTGCGACCATCTCACAAAAATGTAATTCCTAATTAATAATATTGGTAGGATGTAACATTTAAATAATTCTCTTCGAAATTGAAGCAGACCCATAAGATAGCTTGGAAAGTCACTGTGGCTCTCCTCAAGATCTATGACATCCCTTAGTTTTTCTTCCATTGGATTCCAAAATAAAATGTTCGAAGTTTGAGCTATTCCCGTTTCACACCTCTTTGTTTGATTTTTTTTAAAAATTCATATCCTCTTGAAATTCTTGAAGATAATATCTCCTAATTTTTATCAAGAGTTTTCATAGGTGACTTCGATTATCTAAGATGTAATTAACTATAGGGGTTTGCTCTAATAGGAAAATTTTAAGAACCCAACTTAATATAAACTCTATTATTTGAGTTTCAAATTTACGGAAAGAAAAGTGAAGTTCAAAATCATTAAAGGCTATCCAGATATAATAATCCTCACTTGAAAAAGGAAAAANAAATATTATGTTTTTTTAATGTTTAGTTTTGTACTTATTTCAAAATTTCATTACCCAGCAAATTCTCTAATGATTTAAATGTATAGAAAAGCTCCTAATGTTACAGACCAGGTGAAGTAGAGAATTTTGAGAAGGACCGCAAAAATTTCAGAATGATGAAAATGCCTAAAATACTGAGGTATGATTTATATTAGAAGGACTGCAAAAATTTTAGAATGATGAAAATGCCTAAAATACTGAGTTATGATTTATATTTAGAATTTTTCTTTCCACCTGTAACATTTTATATTGAAAAATTTAAGTTTGAGGGTGGGAAGAAAAAGATTAACTATTAGATGTTCTTAATTTAAATATTTTCAAATATCATTAATATGATTTTATATTGTGAATTTAATTCACATAACTATATTTTGTAGATATTTAAATATTGTGGTAGATTTAAAGGAATATTTTTGTAATGAAAATTAATTTTGTAGATTAAGATATTTAGTAGTAGCTATTTAAATATTATGGTAAATTTAAAGAAATATTTTTGTAATGAAAATTAATTTTGTAACTTAAGATATTTAGTATAAAAGAATAAGACTATAGTTAACTAATTAAAGTAAATAAAACTATATTTTGAAGCGTTAAGAATCTTGGAAATTCATTTGAGAAGAAAAGATTGGGGATCAATGATGTAAAAGCTATGAAATATTTATAAGGTAAAGGTATGCTTTGAGTTTCAAATTTAGGGAAAAAAAAGGTGATGTTCAAAATCATTAAAGGCTATCCAGATATAGTAATCCTCACTTGAGTGAAAGAAAGGTGATGTTCAAAATCATTAAAGGCTATCCAGATATAGTAATCCTCACTTGAAATGGAATGCTTTGAGTTTCAAATTTAGGAAAAGAAAGGTGATGTTCAAAATCATTAAAGACTATCCAGATAATAATCTTCACTTGAAAAAGAAAAAGAAAGGATTGACAACAATCACTGAAAAGAAAAGAAAAATTCACTTGAAAAAGGAAAAAGAAATGATTGACAACAATCCTTGAAAAGAAAAGAAAAATATATATTTTAGGGAAAGAAAAGTGAAGTTCAAAATCATTAAAGGCTATCCAGATATAGTAATCCTCACGTGAAAGAAAGGTGATGTTCAAAATCATTAAAGGCTATCCAGATATAGTAATCCTCACTTGAAATGGAATGCTTTGAGTTTCAAATTTAGGAAAAGAAAGGTGATGTTCAAAATCATTAAAGACTATCCAGATAAAGTAATCCTCACTTGAAAATCAAAAAAGAAAGGATTGAAAACAATCCCTGAAAAGAAAAGAAAAATATATAGGATTGAAAGCGGTGATGTTTAAAATCATTAAAGGCTATCCAGATATAGTAATCCTCACTTGAAAAAGGAAAAAGAAAGAATTGACAACAATCCATGAAAAAAAAAGAAAATTTTATAGGATTGAAAGTAATCCAAATGAAAAACAGAACAGAAAAGAAAGAAAGAAAATATGAAAGTGAGGAGNAAATCCCTTGGAAGTTGGGTGCAAATAAATAGGAAATAATATTATCAGGCATAGAATTAGAGATTTTAGAGTGACAGAATAAAATCCCCAATTCGTTCCTATCGTTTGGTTGCTGAAGTATAGATGTTAGCCCTCAGAGGAGGGGAACGTGAGAGCTCCAAAGTGAGAGCCGATATCCTCCCAGCCTAGTCGCAGATTCAGTAAACAATCGTAGGATTAGTCAATGTTCTTTATGCCTGGACCAAAGGGTAAAGAATATGTATGCTCCTATTTGGCACAATATAAATTGAACTAATTCATTTTATCCATTCACCATAATTTCTTGACAAGGAGAAGTAATATTTGAACTAATTCACTTTATCCATTCAGTATAATTTCTTGACAAGGAGAATGATGCTTTCTTATATATTGAATATCAGATTCATTGGTAAAGAATAGGTATGCTCCTATTTGACACAATCTAAATTGAACTAATTCACTTTATCCATGCAATATAATTTGAACTAATTCACTTTATCCATTCACTATAATTTCTTGACAAGGAGAAGGATTCTTTCTTATATATTGAATATCACAAATTAAACCCTACTTTCTATCTTTAGTTTTTTATTAGTTACATTGAACTAATTCATTTTATCCATTCACTATAATTTCTTGACAAGGAGAATGATGCTTTCTTTAGATACAAATATCACAATTAAACCCTCATTAGTATCATTAGTTAGTTAATAGTTATTAAAATTACCTACTTTATTTCAATTGTCTATTAGTGACAGATAAGAAAATTGAACTTTGTTATTGTGATTAAAGTATTGCTTTTCTAAAATCTTAGTTCGCAGTTCTAAACCACTCCCTGTGGGATGGATATCTAGGACTCCATTAGAGCCCTATATTACTTGAACGATACGTATACTTACGTTGATAAGTGTGACTTTATAATTATTAAATATTTATTACGTCCATATTTATCTTATATTTTAAGCATATAAAAAGTCGCCGGTCAAGTGTAATGCTTCACATAGTTCAGCTCTAGCAGCTATACTACAGCAACATTGACAAAAGTGGAAAAACTTGTATGCCCAGCCATTTGGAAAGAAAGGTGAACAAATTGGGGATGGTTGACAATAACAGACCAAGTAATATCCTTCCTGTAGAAGATCAAAATCTTATTATTGATATTGGAAAAATGAGAGAACCCATAGAACTTATTTAGAATATTATGGGTATGTTTATGAAACATAAGTTCCAAAATAGCTAACCACCAAAGTTTGTGTTTCTTGGTTAACTTCAATTGCCTTTTGATAGAGAGAGCATGTGCAACCCCCCTAATGTTCCAACATAAGAAACTAATCATGATGGGTAGATTTAGATCTCCCCCAAGTCAGCCTGGTGAGGGAACCCCTTCTGAATGAGTAGGATTTGCCAGCTTTTAAGATGAGAGTGTCTTCAAGGTGGCTTTTGAGCTTAAGAGTAGCCTTTTTCTTTTTTCTAGATTTTTGAATCTACCAATTTGCATCCAAATCTTGTTGCATTTCCCTCAAAATAACAGGAGGTGGTGCCACAAGGCTAGCTGCAGGTAGAACAAGTTAAGGAACTTTATCTACCCCCCCACAGTCTCCCCTAGAAGCAATAGTGGGAAAATTAACAATCTGAACCACTACCTCTTCCAATAGGGACATAGTGTTGGGATCAGACAAATTAATAGGAGGATTCCAGGTAAGGGGCCCTCCTTGTCAACAGAAACCACCAAGTCAGCAAGAGGGGAAGGAGGAGTAGGAACATTAGTTTCCTTAAGAGCATCTTGCTGCTTCTTTCTTAATGTTGGGTGCAGTCTAAAACATTTGTCATCAGTATGGCCAAACATGTTCCTATGGTGACAATAATAAGGCTTTTGTTAGCTACAATTCTTTGCTAATAGCCATTATGCTCTATGCCTAGCCATATCTCATCATCAACCTTAGGTGGTGTAATATCTCTTTCAACCAATATTCTAGTCATGGATGGTCTAAACAGATTAAAGGTGGCAACATTCATTTTCAGGGGTCTGCCCAAAGCCTTGACAATGTTGAAGATAACTTTGTGATTAAAGTAATGCAGTTTAAGCCCAGGGAGTTTGAACCAAATTGGAAAATGAGTGGTTCATTGCTAGGATCAAAATCCGGTGACATCTTAAGTAGCTTCATGGACACATCTTCAATTTCTAAAATCTATTTGGAGAACGTTCTAACAAAGTCCTCTTCCCTGGTCAGACTAATTTAGATACATCTACCATCCAATAAACCCACTCTCCACGCCCAGTTCAGCTTCGACTTATCAAAGAATTTCTTGATAGCTTCCATTTTTGGGTGACACAGCTGGAACTTGCCAATTAGGGTGAACTTGAAGGCTACAGTAAGACCATGATTGTCCTCCACAGTGAAAAAGATGGCTGGTTTACCTCCTTTTATGCTCAAAGGTTTGATGATAGGGTCGGTTCCATCAAAGTAAGCTTGAGGGAATACCGAGTCATCATAGTTCTTAAATGGTCTCAAAACCCTTTCCCACCAAATCGACAAAGGTAGCTTTAGCCGATTGTATATTCGTTTCCGAATCAATAGGAGTAGGTTCAACCATCAGAGAAAGAGTAAATGAACAGTTCAAACAAAAAACACCCGCACCAAATGCAGTGAAGCAAACCAATGGAACATTAAATTTTGAACTAAAACTCGCCTAGGAAAGGGAAAACTCCTGAAAACTAAAAACCACATCACCACTAAAAAATCAAACACCCAAAAACCAGAAACTAGAGTAGAAGAAGAAGGGATTAAGGCGAGCCGTCATTTATATATATATATATATATATATATATATATATATATATATATATATATATATATATATATANTAACTTGATGATTAGATAATCTTGTGGCTACAGATTTAATTCAATTACTTGAATTTTTTCTGAAAATCTCACTATGATATTTATTTAAATCAAACTTATAGTATTTCTGAATTAAAACTTTACTACAGTAGAACATAAATTTTATGTAGTACTAAAATTACTTGACTATTAGTAATAGTTAAGTTTAGGGGATTTTGACCCAAGGAAAATATGTTGAGATTTTCATACCTATTTTATACTATTTTTGATGATATTGTACTTTAAGAAAGGTATTTTTGATGTTTTGTTGCGGGAATGATGAATTAGGGTCATTGGAGCAAAAAGATGTAAAAAGGAGTGAATTTGGAGCGAAAATGACCAAAATGTGGAAATTTGAACTAGGCAGTCGACGACGCCCTCGACCCCGCCAACGACGAGTTGTTCCTGATGCTACAAGACAAAATTCTTTAGAAGTCGGCCGACGGCGTCCTCGAGGCTGCCGATGGCGATTTTAATGCTTGTGCCTACTCAAGCTTTGGATGAGGCCAAATTTTGAAGGGATTCTTGGGCAACTCTTAGGAAAGCTCATCCACAACTTTAAAAGACTATTTTGGCCAAAAAATTGGAGAGCCTGGAGAAGAGGGAAAAGAATCTAGGGAGTAAAGGAAGTGCTAGAGAGAGTTCCTAGAGATTATAAATGTTCCGATATTATGAGGAATTCCTTGAGAGATTGTAAAAGTGGAGGGAAAGTGAGAGATTTCTTCCTCCTTGCTGCTTCAATGAAGAATTCTGTGTGCTGTAAAGAAAGAAAGAGATTCAGAGGAACTTCGATAAGTGTTCTTGGGGAGAAATTAGAGATAAGTTATTTACTTGTAGTTTGTATGATTTTGATTTTATATATGAATTTTGAGTTCTGTTGTGTTTTCCCCATGAGATCTGAGTAGTTTTCTCTGTCATTCTCCTTGTCTCGAGATTT
>JXCR01143601.1:7251-43739 GCA_002079205.1 Phalaenopsis hybrid cultivar
CAGTTAGGTAACTTGGGGGTGTCTGGGGCAAAAGACCGAAGATGAGCATTTCAAGTAGGTTGGATAGATATCCATTCTAAATGAACCATGAATCAATGAAATCCCCATTTTGGGTCCTTATGTATTGGTCTTAGCCACGGTATTGTGAGGGTATTGTGAGGGTATTGTGAGGGTATTGTATACCTTAGCTCCAAACCAACACCCAGGGTCAATCCTAAGGCCAAGTAGCCCTATAGGAACTCTCCTTGAGTTCCCTCATAATGATCTTACCTACTAAGTGCTAGAGCTTAGGACCAATATGTGGAACTTCAAGTCTAGTAAAGAGAAGAGTTTTGAGTTTTCTAATGGCGAGGGTACCTTTTCTAGTTTTATAAGACTAGTCAGTAGGAAAGTCCTATGGCTAGACCTAGGCTACTAAAGAAGTTTCTAGACCTCAACCAAAAGTGAGGTCAACATTGCAATTGTAGTTTTGTGTGATGTTTGTGATTAAATTTTGAGTTGTTTTATATTCTGAATGTTGTGGCGGTGAATTTTATCTTGGTTGATTTTAGTTTTAGTTTTGGTTTTGGTTTTCATGCAGGGTGATGTCGTTGTTTAGCAAGAAAATTTGCAGATATAAAAGTACAGTATGAGAAATTATCCTGGCAATTTTAGTTTTCATGCAAGTGACATCATTGTTTAGCATGCAAATTTGTGTAAGCATAAAAGTACAAGAAAGGCAATGCTGAAAACTGTAAAAGCGTACCTAGCGAGTCTTCTCGTTCCACCACCTGAAACTCAAAATGCATGCAGGGCAATTTATATGAAGCAAGGAAGTAAAATTTTGATGACCTACCTAACCCTATGTCATATATTTGTAGGTCCTTATAAGTTTAATTAAGGATGATTTTGTCTAGCAAAACATATTAAGTTTAGTAAATCTCTGAGGTATCCAACAAATATAGAGAAAGAAGTAGGTCCGTGCTACTCTCTCGCTATCTGATGGAAAATCTTGAGTTCTTTTAAACTTATTATGTTGCTTAAAAATTCATCCTGTAAATACCCTTAGTGCTCAGTTAGCATTGATGTCTCAATTAACCCTAAGAATAGTGTAATTATCACTCGTGATTCAATTTAAGAATTATGTAGGTTAAGAGACTTAGCCAAATTTTGACTTAGGCTTGTAGTGTTTGAAAGATGTTTTAATTTTCAATGATGTTTACTTTTCTAATACTTATTTAAATGAAATTTGATTTAGCCTAAGTCACTACTAAGCCCTTAAGATTTTGGTTAGTGTCATAGTCATTGTAAATGAAATTGACTTATAAGTGATGGTTCATCAAATAGGGGTATTAAATTAGTGAGTTATTAACACCCAAAATAATACCCCTAAATCTAGGATCATTTAATTGACTAGACTCTCAAATTTATGTAATTTAAGGAAATTCCAAAATTTATCATTTTTAATTAGGACAAGTGAGGTTGGTTTCTACTAGTTAACCCCCTTGTGTTTCAAACATCCAAATATGTTAATTAGAATAAAAGATTTCCCATTTCCCTTTCTAAAATTAGGCCTAAATGTTAATTTGGGCTAAATTTCCAAAATTACACATTTGCCCCTAAGCTCTATCACTTCATAATTCATCAAATTTAATCCAAATGACTTTGGAATTTTCATCCTTCCTCACTCATGGGTCAATTGAGACATCAGAGGAGAAAGTGTAATTTTTCATAATTTAATTTATCTATATAATTATTTTTAATGCAAAAAAAAGGATTTTTCAAAGAAAATTCCTAACTTGACCAAGGTAAATCCTATTCCCTTAAAATTTGTACTGGAGGTAGGCTTAGACTAGTGAAGCTTTTGTTTCATGACTTTTTGAATTTTATTTGAATTTTAAGAATTATTTTAAGTTCTGGAGTGTTTATTAATTATAAAATATTTTAAATGTGAAAAATTAAGTCTTATATTTTTATTAATTCTCTTTGATGTCAGAGGGCATAGAGAAACAAATTCCACATTTTTTTTTAATTTTTCTTTGAATTATTGGAATTATTTTAGTAAAAATCCATTTTTAGCCTTTAAAAATAATTTTTAAGCTTCAAAATTCAATATCTTTACTTAGAAAATTAGGATAAATATCCTAATTTTTTCTAAGTGCTTAGGAAGCAATTTAGAACATTTCCATAAATTTTATTATTTTTGTGATTTTTATGGATTTTTAATTATTTAAATATTTTAAAATTGGCTAAAAATCAAGTTTTTATTTTAAATACTATTTTATATTTAAAAAATACCCCTGATCACAGAGAACTCAAAAAATAAGTTTTTTAATAAATTTTTGAGTTATATTTTCATTTTTTAAATCAATTAAGTGCCAAAATGATATTTATCTTGAAAAAATCATTTTAGGCCATCAAATGGACTCAAAATGCTTTGAAATTTTTATGATGAGTTTTATGGATCCTAAATAATAGGGGAGAACAAAAATCAAGTCATTTAGATGTTTATGTTACTCAAAATTAATTTTCTTTAAGTTTTAGGGTTGGTGAAGATTGGGTGCATTCTTGATGACTTAATTCATGAAATTATTTCCAAGTGGTACTCTAGTCATAGTAAACCTTCCAAAATTTTCTTGGAATTTTCTAAGTAACATGCTAATTATCATGATTAATTTATGCAAATAATAGACATAAATTTGAAAAATATGGATCTCTGTTTAGGGACCTCCTCTGACTATGGAAAAATCAGAGGATGTTCCCTAAGACAGAGGCAACAACATGCTAAAATTTCAAGCCATGGTGATATTCTTACATGCATGGAGAATCAAAACATTGAAATCACTATTTAATTAATTAAAAATAAAATATGCATCAAATGAACTCCAAATGATTTCCACATTGTTCTCCTCTGTTCACTGAGAAAGAGGGTATTTTTATTTTATTTTTATGATTTTTCAACAATAAGATATGAATTTTTAAAGCTAGGACTATGCATTTAAGTAAGAAAATCCCCATTTTTCTATTTAATCGCGCGGTGCTGACTATATCCTCTGCAACTTTGAAGGCACGTGTGGCGCACTCTGGTTAGATGTATCCATCCATGTAGTCGCTGCCTCGACCCGCAGTTCATGTAAGGAAGCGTTGTCTGGCTCGATCTCCTCCATCCATCCGATACACACACGATCGGATGGCTCCCCATCATCATCCCAGATAGAGTGATCCCGTATTTTTCCACACTAAAACTCTAAGATCTTGGCCTAGAATCATCTGAATCACTTCGGGTTTGATCCTATGGACTCATCTAAGTGAGACAAACATATCCATACGGCAATCCCAATTAAATTAAGCCTAATCAAATGGAGAATCCAAATAGGCTTGGGAGGAGGAGAGGTTAAATACCTAGGCTCTAAAGAGGGAAGCTTTGATCAGACATGCTCAGCATGTTTGTTGGGGTCCAAGGAGGCTAGGGATTAAGCCTCTAGCCGTGATGTAAGGTCTAAGTATGAATTCAGTCAAGCTCGATTTCAGGTGTTGGTCTAGAGCTATGTTAGGGTCTCTATGGAAGGGGAATTTGATGGGGCTTCTACTTCTTTCATGTTGTGAAGGTGTCAGTAAGTTTAATTTGAGTTTGGTGGATTGTGGAGGTGTATTAAGCTTTGTACTGATTTTGAGCAGAAGTTTGAGCTCAAAATTTAGCTTCCATAGTCAGAATCAGTGGGGGAAGGTGGTTGGCTTGAGCTAAGAAGGTCTCAGAGAAGCTCTGTGAGAAGTTTGGGGGGCTCTCTCTAATAAATTTTTGGCACACCTCCCATGGTTGTGGAAGTGAATTTTTATAAAAAAAGCCAAAGGGGTGGCTCTTAGGGCCAATATTTGGGTGTATTGTGATGCTTAGGTGGAGAGCAAAGGATCTCTATCATTTGATTTGAGTGAGGTGGCCTCCAGCTTTGATTTGGGTGATGTTCAAGAGGAGGTGCCCCTCCTTTTTGGCTTCTCCAGAAATTAGGCCGACCAGCCACAACCGGGGGAGGTGGCTAGGACCTCACAGAACCCGGGGGAATATGTCACAGCAATTTAATGCAATGAGGTATTGTTTTGGCAAAGATATCTTAAGCCTAAGCAAAAATGGAAATCAAATCCATTAATTTGAAGGACCCTTGGTCCATGGATCATCTAGCTTGGGTTAGATGGTTTTATGCTCAATCTTAGGGTCTAACTAATGGCTGTGGTGGAGTTAATTTGATGGCTTTGGGGAGGTTAGGCTACATTTAATGCATGGGTCCAAGTGGGTGCAAATGAACAAAACATGGGTTTGGGCTACGCTAACCATGTTAATTGGCCTAATTAATTTTTGCATTTGGTTTAGGTGATTGTAAGGAACAATTTTGGTGAAGGATGGAAAGAGTTTTGAGTTCAATTGGGGGGTCAATTTGATTGATTTTGGAGATTTGGTCAATTTGGGCATGTTAGGCTCGGTTTGGGTCTAGGTTGGGCTAGCCATGGGTTAGCTCCAAATTGATTATTGTAAATGGTCAATAAGGATCTCATGAAGAGTTTTTAACATAAATTGTGCGTCAAATTTGGGGTTAAGGCATTCAATTTGATGAGATTAGGTCATGTGGCCAAAATTGGGGCTTTGATCTAAATCAAAATTGAGCTCAAATGATGGACCAATTGGGCTTGGATTTGGTCTATATTGGTCATATTAAGGATGAATTTGAGTTTAGAATTGAAATTGGGGGAAATAGAGATAAGTTTGATATACATTTGAGGTAGATTTGTGGAAAAATTTGTCTTTAAAAGGCAATTTGGTGGTTTTGTCAAAGATGGTAAAATTGGCCAAATTGGGTCATGTGGTAGTTAAGGAAAATGAAATTGCAAATATTTGGGAGGTCTTGGGAATTTTTGGGATTTTTTTGGATTTTCCACAATTTCGTGCTAAGGAGGAGTATTTTGGTAATTTGGCAAATTTTGGTGATTTCGGGTAGTTTTCGTGTTTTCAAGGTGTTTGAAAAGATTTTTGAACCAATTTGGGTATTTTGGGTAAATTTGGGAATTTTGGCCAAATTTTGGGTCCCAAGGGTATTTAGGTAATTTGGGGGAGTTTAGGCCGCAAAAGGCTAGGTTGGGTATCTTAGTTGAGTTGGAGTGCCAACCACCATCAATAAGCCATGGAACAATGGAGAAACCCATTCTAGGTCCTCTATGCAGATGTGTTAGCTAAACCCTAGCCTAGGGCTAGTGGGTTTAGGGGACTATCTACATGAGTCACCTAAAAGTATTAAAGAACCAATGCCTAGAAGTTTAACTTTAGGATTGTGAGTGATTGTGAGTGCAAATATGTACCCTAAGCCCTAAACCAACACCTAGGGTTGACCCTAAGGTCCAGCAGTCCTAAGGGTGACTCATCTTGAGTTCCCCCATAATGACCCCACCTTTAAGTGTTGGAGGTTATGACCAATATGTGGAATTTCAAGTTGAGTAAAGAAGAGTTTGGAATTTCTAATGGTGAGGGTTCCTTTTATAGTTCTATAAGAATAGTCAATAGGAAAGTCCTATGGCTAGACCTTAGGCTACTAAAGTGGAAAAACTAAAACTCAACCAAAAGTGAGGTCAACACATGAAAATATGAGTTCCTATCTAATTCAGAAATATTGTATATTTTCCAAATTTATAATTTATTCCTTTTATTATCGCCACTTAAAGAATTTTATCAAGAATAATTTTACTTACTATATTATATCCCTAAACTTAAGAGTTTCTCAAGTCTTATACTTAAAAAAGATCAAATGTGGAACCAATTTTTGATTTGGCACTAATCCTCAAGCTTCTCCTCAACTTTTTTTTTACTTCTTTTCTTTTACTTTTTCTTTTTCTTTTTCTTTTTATTTTTTCTTTTCCTTTTCTTTTCAAGTAAGGATTACTATATCTGAATAAGTCTTTAAGGGTTTTGAATTCCCCTTCTCCTTTCCTAAAGCAAAGTCCTGGTATAAATATTTTACTTATAAATATAATAATTGTTTTTAAATTTATTTTTAATAAAAGAAATTTAATCAATAAAAATAAAAGTCTGGATTTGTAAATTTTTCAAAAATATAAATTTTCTTACTAAAGATAGTTACACTATATTAAACATTTGCTACACTAAAAATTTTTAACAAAAAGTTTTTCTTCATCACTCAAAATTTTTACTAAATTTCTTACTCATTTTTATAATCAAATTTTACTTCTCTAATATAACTTCATGTACTTAATCATTTTTCTTTTCACATCAAATTCACGTGTAGCACATTTGAGAACAAATAAAATTCAAGTTTTAAGAATTTTTTTCATCCCCCAATCTTAAATTTTTAACAAGATTAAATAGTTTAGCAGGAGATATATATAAACAGGAATGAAATTTTAAATAACATGCTTACAAGAATTTTTATACCCTAATTATACAAGTATAAAACAAAAAATAAGAGCAATAAAACTAAAAATAAGAGCAAAATTATTTTTTTGATCAATTTTCTATTATTTTCATTTGAATTCAACATGTAGAGATTCAATAGACTTCTAAGTAGTGAGTACAAACATAAAAAAAACTAACACACTAACTTTGATATCCAGTCTCAACATATAAATAAACACACTAACATGATAAAAAAAAATATAGGGTAGCAGTTTTCTGAGTTTAAAATTTAAAATTAAAGTTAGCAAGATTTTTAAATTTTCTCACGACAGAATCGAGTTCAATCCTTAACTAACAAACAATTTATTCAACACAACAGTAACAATTACTATCCTAGAAATTAAAACAATATACTAACAAACACAAATATCACAACACAATTAAACAAAAGTCCAACACATCACAAGGTCTAAATAGATACACAAAAGCAATGTAGCAATTCCAAACCACATAGTCCAACACATATTACAAACATCAAAATAAATAACTCAATCCTCGTCCTTATCATCTTCAGAATCACCGCTATTACCAACATTTGTAGACTCATAATCAGTGTATCTAGGATATGGAGGAAATTGGACTCCTGGGTTACCCCCATTGAGGTTTTCCATAAATGAATGAAATTTTTCTTCATAATCACTTTTCCTTCTGTTATACCCATCACTATGATTTGCAAAGCTTTCTAAATTTTGTACCTTATCTGCAGTATAGTTGATATTGTCCATCATCCCCTATAATACTTGACTATGAGTTTTTGTAGACTCACCTCTAGAAGTAGAAGCTCGTGAGGTAGATGGTCTAGATGTAGAAGAAGCAGAGGTAGAAGCAGTAGATGTTGCCAATCCATAATACCTTGAAAATCCTTCTCTCTAACCAAAAATAGAATACTCCAAATATGACTTCACATTAACACTTGTGATTGGCTTTAGAGGCAACAATACTTCCTCCCAGCTATCATATTTCACTTCAGCCTGCTTACATAAAGAAAAGATAAAGGAAGCAAATCTCAAACCTACAGTAGTAAGGACACCGGCAGAACTGATGATAGTCTGATAGATCAATTCTCCAATGTTGATGAGCTTGCTTTCCTGAATAAAATAGTTCAACATTGCTATCTCTCTGGTAACTTCACTGAAATGATTTGTAGGTAACAGACAGGCTGAAATACAAAGGTGCCACGCCTTGGATGGTGCACTCAACTTTGAAGTGCAAAAGTTAACTCTCCTTTAGTTTGTAATTTCCTAGAGCCCTCTTCCAATAGTCAAATAGGAAATAATCTCATCTAGCTTCGTCTCAATAGGACTATAGTTTGCATAAAAACACAAAGTATCAGGTGGTAGATGATAAAATATATTGATTACCTCCTTTGAAAAAGGTACTAATTTCCCTCTAACCATAACTTGATCGTCTTCAGCCTCGAGTAGGTTAACATAGAACTCCATAACTACAGAAATAATGGCCAAAATAGAAAAACAACAAAATCATTCTCATTGTCGGTGAATGATCAGATCTTCTACGGATCCACCTAGATTTTGAAACATCATTCATGCATAAGTTTTTGTGATTAAAACATTGAAATCACAAATTTTTTTGAATCAAAGTGGCTTTTTACCTTTGCTCCTCTTTATTCTTAGTGCCATTCTACAAATTTCATAAAATTCCATAATAACTTCAAAAATCAAGTCTAATTCACTAAACTCAACTTCTATAAGTATAAACTACACTTTTTATGCAATTTCCATAGATTTTTTCTCATTTTTCACCATGAATAGGGATTTTTAGGTTCTTCCAAATATATTAGAAATACATGGTGAAAATTCAAAATTTTTACATAGAAGTGAAGCTCTTACCTCAAGAAATCCAAATCTAGCAAATTTTTCTCAATTCCACCAAGAAATCTCCACGAAATGTTTTGCCCTAGACTTCCAAATCACGAACTCAAGAGGTTGAAGGTGACGACGAGAGTAAAAATGGAGATTTTTTGGTTTATTATTCACTTTTAATCATTTGCGAATTAGTTTTCATGGACTGGGGCTTAAGCCGGATTATTAATGTATACGCGCCTGCCTCTCGGGTTACATCATGCTTAAGCGCGAGAATGTGGTTCTTAGGCACTAGTGCACGATTTTTTATATTTTTTAACTTAAGTAAAATGCACTATAAGCCTAAGTATACTGCCCCTAAATGGTCCCATAACACTTAAATAACTATTTTCCTCTCCCTTAACTCTCCTTTTTCTCAAACTTCTCCATTATAACTAATTCAATTTGAGGCTAAAAATAACAAAACTTTTCACAAAAGTAAACATCTATGTTCATTCACAAATGAATACAAATACATATAACACTTAGTTCTCACTCAAAATAGTCTCGGATGAGAAAATCTTCTAAATACAAACACTAAACAAAGTAACATAAATCTAAAAATAGTATTTAACACTTTACACATAACACATTAAACAACGACTCCTAACAAACAAACTCTAACATAGAAATTAATTCCATTCTTCATTTTTTAGGATAAAATTTGGTCGTTCATTAGTCTCTCCTGAGGCAATTCAAGTATAAAGTTGATAAAAGGGGTGGTGGTGACTTGCTCTGATACTATCTTCTTCTATCCAGTTTTGTTTAAGATACATCTCCTTATTAGCTTCCTATATATAACTAGTATGGCTAAATTGCATTTTTAATTGCAATCCAATATGCTCTAGATGGGTATGAATATCAATTACCTTTGTCTCCAGTAAAGCCATGACAGTCTTAATTTTGTTGTTCTTTTACGATATTCCTTCAATACTAACAACTAAGAAACCGTTATGCATCTCTTGTGCACTTTGACTAATGAATCTCTTCCTCATTGCCTCTTCCTTCTTCTTCAAATCCATTTCCTATGAAGACATCTTCTCAAAATCTATCTCTCTCTCTTAAACTTTAGGGCTGAAAATGAAATTTCTTTACTAAACCCTTATATTTATAGGATTAAATCCCTCTAGTAACTCCTAAAAACGTCCTAAAACTTCCTTTGCACATTTTAGTCAACCAGCTGGTTGTTAAACCTTCTAGAATCCAAAATTCACACAAAGTTTTTAACTCCCACTCTTAAGCGCTGAAAAATGGCGCTTAAGCGCTAGTGCTCAATTTTGCATTAGTCAATTTAACGTCCAAATTCTCATTTTAGCATGTCTAGATCATTAAATAAAGTCTTAAAATCATTTCTAACACATAATAGTCTAAAAAATACCACTCTAAATTTTCTTAATCACACACAAACACATTCAAAGCAAGACACACTGATAACTATGGGTTGTCACCCACAAAGCGCTTGGTTTAACATCGTCAGCCCAACATAACCAGTGCTTATTCTGGTTGACCTAACATCATTTAATAGTTAAATTTATGTTGATCTCCTACTAAATAAGGTTTCAGTCTATGCTCATTCACTTTAAATACTTTCTTAGTTTTAGGATCTTTAATATCCACAACACTGTAAGGATAAAATTTTTTTACAACAAATGGGCCCATCCAAATGGACTTAAGTTTGCTTGGAAATAATATTAAATTTACATTATATAGCAAAACTTGTTGTCCTGGCTGAAAATTTTTTGTAAGAATTCGTCGATCATGCCACATCTTCATCTTTTCTTTGTAAGTCTTAGGACTCTCTTAAGATTCATTTCTTATCTCTTCAAGCTCATTTAATTGAAATAATCTTCTCTCACTAGCATCTTTTAAATTATATTTGAACTCTTTAATCACCCAATATGCTTTATGCTCAAGTTCAACTGGTAAGTGNTATTCTCATTAATGAAATCAATATATGATTCTAAGGATTTGTTGACTGAGACAATACCATCTCCAATCTTACAAGTTCTCACAACAGGTATTAACATCTTAATTGTCCAAATCAAGAAGTAAACAAAGTGTAAGGTTTCAAATAATCACAATTTCTTCCAACATTGAAGTCTAATACATCACACAACTTCCTTTAAACACTTAATCACTTATCATTTTAAGGAAAAAGATAAAGAAAACTACTCAAAATCCATGGAGAAAGCACAACAACACATGAGTTTAAAAGTAGAAATCATACACACAATTAAGAAATCTAGATTAAAACCAAGTGCAGTCACAAATGATAAACACTTATCTCAAATCCTCTCCACCAAATGTCTTGAAGTTTCTATGAATTATCTTCCTTCATTCACAATACAAATTAACACTCAAAATAAAAAAGAAAGTGGTCGGCGGCAGTGGCGGCGGTTGGATGAATGATGACTATAAAATCTGATGGGTGGTTAGCCACTTGTCTTGATGATCCAAGTCTTTTTTTAATAAAAATCCAAAAGGTGCCTTGGTGCCCCTTCAAAATGTGTCTCCATTCAATGAATCTTAAGCTACAAAATGTTACCTCCTCAAAAGCCACTTGTTCTTCAGATACATAGCCTTGTCTACTTCTATAAAAATGGTATGGCTAAATTACATCTTAAGCTGCCATCCCACATGATTCAGATGCGCATTAACTTCCATCACTTTTGCTTCAATTGAAGCCACGTCAGTCTCAATCTTAGTTATTTTCTTCGATATTCCTTCGATACTAACGAAGAGGAAACCGTTATATAACTCTTGTGCACTCTGATTAATAAACTTCTTTCTCACTGCCTCCTCATTCTTCTTTAAATCACTCTCCCAAGATGACATTTTTCCAAAACTCTCTCTTTTCATTAAGGATTTAGGGTTAGAATTGAATTGTGATAAAAATCCTTCAATAACCCTTCTATTTATAGGCTCCAAACTCTTCCTCAAACTCCTAGGCACGTCTTAGAACTATCTCCCAGATTAAAGCCATCCAATTTTTAGTTGCAACTTCTTAAAACTAAAATTCGCACATGTTTTTAAACTGCCGTGCTTAAGCGCCAGCTATTGTCGCTTAAGCTCCAGTGTTCATTTTAGCACATGTCAACTTAACGTCCAAATACTCATTCTAACATGTTTAAGTCATCTTTAAAGGTCTTAGAATAATAACTAACTTAATATATAATTAAAATACTACCAGAATTTTCTAAATCACACACAACAACACAATAATAAAAACAAACACAGATAACTATGGGTTGCCTCCCACAAGGCGCTTGGTTTAACGTCGTCAGCCCGACGTAATCAGTGTTTAGTCTGGTTAACCCGACATAAGAAAATCATTTAATTTAAGTTGGTTACCTAAAAAATAGGATTTCAGCTTGTGACCATTCACTTTAAATATTTTATCAATTTTAGGATCTTTGATATCCACAGCTCCATTGGGATAAAATTTTATTACAACAAATGGGCCCATCCACCTGGACTTAAGTTTGCCTGGAAATGATCTTAATTATGCATTGTAAAGCAGAACATGTTGCAGTGACTGAAAGTTTTTAGTAAGAATCCTTTGATCATGCCACATCATCATTTCTTTGTAAATCTTAACACTTTCATAGGATTCATTCCTTACTCTTCAAACTCATTTAATTGCAATAACCTTTTCTTACCAGTATCTTTTATATTATAATTAAATTATTTAATCACCTAATATGCTTTATGCTCAAGTTCAACTAGTAAGTGACAAGCTTTCCCAAATATTAGCCTATATGGGGACATTCCTATAGGAGTTATGTATGCAATTCTATAAGCCCATAAAGCACAATTAAGTTTGACTAACCAATCCATATTGGTTGGATTCACAGATTTTTCCAATATTCTTTTAATTTCATGATTGGATAATTTAGCCAAACTACCTATCTGAGCATGATAAGCAGTAGCAGTTCTATAGTTTATATGATATTTCTTTAATAATTTCTTCATTATTGCATTCCTGAAATGACTTCCCCCGTCAGTTATGATTACTCTCGACATTCCAAATTTACAAAATATGTTCGTTCTTAAAAACTTTGCAACACATTGAGCATCACATCAAGGTAAAGCAATAATTTCTATCCATTTGGATACATAGTCTACTCCTAACAATAAATATAAATTTTTGAAAGATGGTATAAATGGTCCAATAAAATCTAATCCCGAAACCTCCAATATCTCATCTTCTAACACATAATTGAGGGGCATCTCATTCCTCCTAGAAATATCGCCTACTCGTTGACATCGATCACAAGTTTTAATATAAGCGTTAACATCTCTAAAGATTGTAGGCCAATAAAATCTAAATTGTAAAATTTTGTATGATGTTTTATCAACACCAAGATGTACCCCAAAATTAGAATTATGAAATTTTTTGATAATTTCATAAGTTTCTTATAAAGGCACACATCTTTGAATAATTAAATCTTTTTCTTGTTTATATAAAAATGGGTCATCCCAAAAATAAGTCTTAACTGCAAATTAGAATTTCCTCTTATGTTGGTATCTCATTCTATAGGGTATAATATCACTAACAATGAAATTCACAATGTCGGCATACCATGAAACACGCCACTCCTTAACATTGAACAATTCTTCATCTGAAAAATGTTCATTAATCTCTTTTTCAAAACTGAGTGGTTTTTCTAATTAAAGTTTGGACAAATGATCAGTAATTTGATTCTCGACTCCCTTCTTATCTACTATTTCAAAGTCAAATTCTTGCAACAGAAGAACCCATCTTATCAATCTTGGTTTTGCATCCTTCTTTTTCATTAAATATTTAATAGCATAATGATTTGTATGCACAATACATTTAGTTCAAATTAAGTATGATCTAAATTTATCAAAAGCATATGCTACAGCTAATAACTCTTTCTCAGTTGTGGTATAATTAATTTGAGCTTCATTAAGAGTTCTACTAGCATAGTATAGAACTTTGAAAATCATTTCATGTTTTTGTCCTAAAACAGCTCCAATAGCATAATCACTAGTGTCACACAAATAATAATTGGAGAAGTGACTAATTCTTCTTTTAATAATTCAAAAGCTTTTAGGCACTCTTTATCAAAATTAAAAATTACATCTTTTTTAGGTTAATGACATAGAGGAGTACCAATTTTTAAAAAGTCTTTAATATACCGCCTGTAGAATCTAGTATGTCCTAACAAACTCCTAATTTCATTCACACTTATTGGGTGAGGTAAATTAGCGATCATTTGAATTTTTTTAGAGTCTACTTCCATATCATTTACTGAAATTTGATGTCCTAAAACTGTTCCTCTTGCTACCATAAATTGACATTTTCCCCAATTAAGGACTAAATTTATTTCTTCACAGCGCTTAAGAACTTTTGATAAATGTTCTAAACATGATTCAAATGAAGTTCCAAAGACTGAAAAATCATCCATAAGAACTTCAATCCATTTTTTAATTAAATCACAAAAAATAGTCATCGCACATTTTTGAAATGTAGTAGGTGCATTACATAAACCAAAGGACATTCTTCTAAAAGCAAATGTACCATAAGGACTGGTAAAAATTATTTTCTCTTGATCCTCAAGAGCTATTTGTATTTGGTGATAACCAATATATCCGTCCAAAAAAAAAATTTATGCCCAACTAGTCTATCCAACATTTGATCTAGAAAGGGTAGTGGAAAATGATCTTTCGAGATTTAATTTTCTATAATTAATGCATTTAACCATCTTGTGACTTGTCTTGTTGGTGTTAACTCATTCTGTTCATTTAAAGTCACAGTTACTCCTCCTTTCATAGGAACGCAATAAATTAGACTAACCCATGCACTATTTAAAATAGGATAGATAATTCCAGCATTTAACCACTTTAGAATTTCTTTCTTAACAACTTCTTTTATAATAGGATTCAATCTCTTTTGAGGATCAACCCTGGGTATGTAGTTCTCTTCCATATGAATTTTATGCATACAAATTAAAGGATTGATTCCTTTTATATCAGCAATTGTCCATCCAAAAGCTTTCCTATAATTCTTTAAGGTTTTCATCAAACTCTCTTCTTCTTCTGGAGTTAATTTTGAGGAAATTATAACAGGTAATGTAGATGGATCACCTGAAAAGGCATACTTCAAATGCTTAGGAAGTAACTTCAACTCAAGCTTAGGAGGTTTTTTAATTGATGGGCAAAAAGATGTATTTTTTTCTGTCGTGTCCAAAACTTCAAAACTTTCTTGAACATAATTTGAATCTTCTTTATATAAATCTTCATATTGATCTAATTCCTCTTCTTATTCGTGTTTCAATTCTTAAATTCAAATTTTTCTTTGATAGTTACTTTGAAATGACATTCACTTAAATATCTTCTCACATCCATCCTATAACATTCATCATCTTTACCTTTTGTAGGGTATTTCATTGGTTTAGAAATATTAAATTTAGCTGTTTGATCATTGAAGCACATAGTTAATTCTCTTTTCTCCACATCTATCATTGCTCTTCCTGTGGCTAGGAAAGGTCTGCCCAAGATAATAGGTATCTCCTTATCTTTCTCGATATCTAGCATAATTAAATCAACAGGAAAGGTAAATTGATCCACTTTCACTAGGACATCTTATATAACTCTTTTAGGATATGTTATTGAATGATCTGCTAGCTGCAGAGTTATAATAGTAGGGGATATTTCTCCTTATCCCAATCTTTTAAATATTGATAATGGCATAAGGTTAATGCTTGCTCCTAAATCACATAAAGCTTTCCCATAAAATATGTCTCCTATTGCACATGGAATTGTAAAGCTACGAGGATCTTTAAGCTTTTCAGGAATCTTTTTCTGAATTATAGCGCTGCACTCTTCACTAAGTGCAACAACCTCATTATCTTCAAACTTCCTTTTCTTGTTAAGAACATCCTTCATAAACTTTGTATAGCTTTGCATTTGTTTTAGAGCTTCAACAAATGGAATATTAATTGTAAGTTTCTTAAAAATTTTCAGAAATTTTGAAAATTGTTTATCCAACTTTTGTTGTCGGAACCTTTGAGGAAATATAGGTGGTGGTTTATCCAAATCAACTTTAAGTGGAGAAATAGGTCTCTTCAAACCTTTTGGAGAGTCTTTTTTTGGTTCTTCAATATCTTCTCTCTCTGCTTCAATCTCTTTTTGAACTGTACCTTCCAATTCTCTTTCACTTCTAAGTTGAAAGGTTTTTACTTGTTCTTTATTCTGGTCTTTTGGATTTACTTCTGTATTAATAGGAAGTGTTCCTTGGGATCTGTTACTTAATGACTTTGTTATTTTTCCCAATTGATTCTTAATATTTCTAATTGTAGCTCCTTGACTTTATAATTTATTTCCAATTTATAACACCACTTCTTCTATAGACAACTTCTTCTCCTTAAATTATGGATTACTGTTAAAACCTGAAGGATAAATAGGTCTATAATTATTATTCCCTTGGTTATTTCAGTTTCCTAATGGGTTTACTTGATCATTCCCTCATTGCTGATTATTACCACCTGAAGTATTATTCTAGTTAAAGTTGGGATGGTTCTTCCAACCTGGATTATAACAATTTGAATATGGGTTATTATGATTATTATTTATGCAATTTAAAGTCTCTAATGATGCTTGAGAATCTACCATTTGGCCTAATAAATTCTCTTCAATCATGGAAATTGGTTGAGAAAAATTCATTCCAAATTGGTCTAACTTCTTTGAAATTCCAGCAACTTGATTTGCTAACATGGCAAAAGCATCAATTTCATTAATATTGGCTAATTTCTTAAGATTTACCCTTTCAGAAGGCCAATGAAAATTATTGATAGCCATTTCTTTTATTAAAGCATAAGCGTCATGAAATGGTTTTGACATCAATGAACCACCTCCAGCGGCATCGATAATAGATCTAAGAGATCCAGCTAATCCAATGTAAAATGCTTAAATTATTAACCAATCAGGTATAGCATGGTGTGGACACTTTCTTAAGAGTTTTGTAAATCCTTCCCATGCTTCATAAATAGATTCTCCCTTAAATTGGCAAAAAGATGTTATATAATTTTTAAGTTTCACAATTTTTTATGGTGAAAAATATTTAGCAATGAACTTCTGCGCTAAATCACTCCAAGTTCTGATAGATCTAAGTGATAACGAATGTAACCATATCTTAGCTTTATCCCACAGTGAGAAAAGAAATAACTTAAGTCTTATAGCACATCTGATACACCATCATATTTAAATGTAACACACAATACTAAAAAATTAGCAAGATGTAAATTTGGATCTTCAGTTGGTGCTCCACCAAACTGATTATTTGATACCATTTGGATAATAGCATGTTTAAGCTCAAATGAATTAGCCACTAGGTGGTATTTGAATAATACAATGAAGTTCATCCACTGTATGGTTTGCATAATCTCTTAAGGGTCTAAATTCTTCAACATTTTGATAATTTTGATTGGCCATTTCTTGAAAATTTTCTGTAATTTTTAATTTTTTTAATTTTTTTAATTTTGTTAATAGTACTTTCTAATTCGGAATCGTAAGGAGCAAGTCCTGTGAAACCTGAATTACACATACATTACTCTAAAATACATAAAATAAAACTAAAATAAAATAAAAAACACAAACAAGAACACAATATAAAGACAACACTACAATATTTCTATAATAAATCTTAAAGTTCAAATAAAACTTTGTAAAAATAGAACTTTTTTGCTTTCTAAAAACTTCTCTCCTTTTTTTTGATTTTGCTTCCCTGACAACGGTGCAAAAAACTTGATCTCGACTTTTTAGATAGATGTAAAATGCAATGTATGTGATTATATGTTTAATTTCCTTAATAGTTATTCTTAATTTACAACTAAGTTAAAAACTTGATCCAAAGAAAAAGCTAAGTTTTCCACTATGAAACAAATAAGAATACAATTATAATATATAAATATGGGATACTACGCAAGTCTATGTATCGTTATCAAGTATTATAAAACTTTTTGATTAAGCACCAAATATCAAACCCACAGGAAAGACTGTAATATGCACTTTAAAATAAACTAGAAAGTTTACATCACAAAAACTACTTCGTAAAATATTCTTACTTAAACTTAAAAGGCTATAATAGGAATAAAAATTTGATTCTTTTTGTAATTTTTATATTTGAAAATAAAGCAACTAATTAACTTAACTAACTACTTGCAAGATGAAGGCTATATAAGTAAAATATCTTTTTTCCTTATCATGAATAAGTAATAAGGAAAAAAATTTTATTATGGAAGTATGTTAAATGTGTTGTGCCAAATAGGAGCAATAATATTCTTTACCCTTACTAGAGATGCTATAAAGAACATTGACTAATCTATAGTTCGAATAGCCTTGAAGACTAATTAGGTAGGGAATATACCAGCTCTCACACTAGAGTTCCCTCTTCTCCCTCCACCTGGGGGCTAACATCTCATATCAAAATCTAAAACTATAAATCAAATTGGGGGGCCTTAGCTTGTTATTCTAAAGTCCTCTAATTCTACACCCTTAAAAAGTTTATTTTATTATATATTTGCACTCAACTCCATGATCTACATTCTCATTCATGAAATCAATATGTGATTCTAACCATTTGTTGGCTGTGATAATACCATCTCGGATCTTACATGTTCTCACCACAGGTATTATCATCTTAATTGGCCAAATCAAGAAGTAAATGAAGTGCAATGTTCCAAATCATCACAAATTCTTCCAAAATTGAAGTCTAATACATCACAAAACTTCCTTTAAACACTTAATCACTTATCATTTTAAGGAAAAAGATAAGGAAAACTACTCAAAATCCATGGAGAAAACACAACAACACATGGTTTAAAAGTAGAAATCATGCACACAAACAAGAAATCTATATTAAAACCAAGTGTAGTCACAAATGATAAACACTTATCTCAAATCCTCTCCACCAAATGTCTTGAAGTTCCTTTGAATTCTCTTTCTTCACTCACAGTACAAATTAACACTCAAAATAAAAAGAAAGAGCCGCCGCCGGCGGCGGCGGTTGGATGAATGATGACTATAAAATCTGATGGGTGGTTGGCCTCTTGTCTTGATGATCGAAGTATTTTCTTTAATAAAATCTAAAAGATACCTTGGTGTACCTTCAAAATGTGTCTCTATTCAATGAATCTTCTATAAGTTGCCTCATCAAAAGCCAATTGAATGAATTTTCATGTCCATGGGATATTTCCCACATTTTTACCAAGGATTGCTTCAAACACCTCTTCATAAATTCATCTAAATTTAATGAATCATCAAATAACTACTTCTGTTGCTTAAGCGCGGGGTACCTGGCACTTAGGCATCAGACCTAGACGCTTAGGCTCCCTAGTTCATTTTTGCACCTTTCTTCATTTTTGCTCCAAATTTGACCCTTTTTTACTCCTTTTAGCATTTTTCATCTATTTGATTGTACCTGAAAGAAAAATACACAAATACCTTTCATTAAAGCCCAATATCTCAAAAATATGTATAAAAATGTGTATAAAAATATTATTTATTTTAGGTGTATCAATCACCTCTCGAGCATTGGAGGCTGCTTGATCCTTGTCAGTCACTTGACCAATGGTATCTCATTATAAATCTTAGTTGATATTTGCTGGGACAAGATACCGATGGACTAAAAGTCGATGCCCTTTGATACGCCTAACATTCACCAACACTTGATCTGGAACCTTCTTCGTCAACTTCATCAGAGCTCTACCAGATTGGAAGTTCTAATTGTACCATCCACATGGAGAAGAAATCAGGCAAAAATTAAGCTTTCAATCTTTTACTTTATTTTCCTGATTTAGTAGCTGGAACCTGTCAAAAAAAATGAACTGAATGAAGCCATCAAGGCTGACCCAAAATGAAGTTAGATAACTTAAATGCTCATCAACAAAGGGATCCATCACTGGTTACATAAAATGATGAAATCATAATGGCCGCTATGGAATTGAGGAGAATAAGAGCAAGAAAGACTTTGTAAGGATTGAAGATGGCCTGTGACTTATAGTAGAAATTCAATTAGAGGCCGAAGTAGAACTAATCTTTGTAGAAAATGTGGTCTGAAAACATATAGTCAAATAAGAGCAATCCTATTCTCTACCCTTTTTTGAGTGCATAAAGAACATTGACTAATCCAGAGTTTGGGCCCTAATTCCGTGATTAGCCTGGGAGGATAGTGCCTACCACTCTAGAGCTCCCACAACTCTCTCCCCTGAGGGCTAACAATCTCGCATCAGTTTCCAATCAACTGGAGCAAATTGGGGATTATAATCAGTGACCTTAAAATCTCCAATTCTGCATCAAATAAAGTATATTTCCCTATTTATTTGCACCCAATTTCATGGATGAAATACTCTCTCATGAAATCAAATGTGATTCTCCCTATGTTGTAGAAATCGTAGCTCTTTCGGAACATATGTTTCTCAACACATTTTAATATTTTAATTGGCGATATCAAAAAGTAAATGAAGATCGGAGTTTGAATCACCACAAATTATTGACATTTAAAATAATATATAACAAAATCAATTTTTCAAAAAATCATATTTCAAAGCAGGGAGAAGGATAAAGAAGGTTACTCATAATTCATGAGAAAGATACAACAAAACACGAATTTTATTAAATAAAATAAGTTTACAAAATAAAAGAAATAAAAGATACAACTTATCTCACAATCCTTCCCAAGAAAACTCCTTGAAGTTCTCTCCAAGCCTTTTTCTCTTTACAAGCACTCTCAATTCTCTCTTAGAAGTGTAATTAAAAAAAATCTCTCACATTCTCTCTTTTCTTACAATCCTTGAAGAAAATCTCCAAGCCCTTGACTTCCTCTCTCTCTCTAACTCACGCCACCCACCTCTACTCGTCCGCTCGTTTCAAATCTCCTCTTCTCTTCTCTTCTTCAAGATTTAGACTTCCCTCCGAAAAGAATTCAAAATTCCCTCCTAAATTTTGTCCAAAAATCAACTTTTTTGAATTCAAATGACATGTTCATTGATCCAAGAGACATATCTCTTTATAAAAGAACATTCCAAAGTGTTTAGATGCATTTGAATCACTTCAAGGGGTGTTTAGAACAAGTTTTCCTTTGAAAATTTGTGTAAAATTTTTCTTGAACCGCCTTAATCCACAAAAATTTGTCTTTGGCGCCAAATCTGCCGCATCATGTGCCAACTCTGTGTCAAATGACGCATCTGCGCCAATCTGGTGCATCATGCGCTAGTTTTCCGAAGTCTGTGTTTTTCTGAGCTTTGGCACATCAGGCGCCATTTTGACTCATCTTGCTCCATTTCGGTGCATCTGGCGCCAAATATGGAGCATCATGCACCAGAATTCAAAACTTCGTTGTTTTGACTCCAAATTTTGTCCTTTTTGTTACTTTTGCTCTAAATTCCTAAAATTGATATACCTGCACCAAAAATATGAAAATACCCTTCTTTAAAGTGTAATATCACCAAAAATAAACATAAAATATATACTTAAAACAACATATTATTTTGGTGTATCATAGAGCACTAGCAGGTTTTTGCGTATTGGCTGATGACGAAGCATTAACAGCTTCTTGCATATTGAGCAGTGACAGAGCACTAGCGGCTTCTAATGTGGCCCCTTTTTTGGTTGATGAATCTTATTCTGCAGTGGAAGTTGAACTGATGGATTGATGGTTTGGTTGATCGCCTGAGCGTTCATTCATTTAATGTTAAGAAACAAATAGGAGACCCCACCTGATCCTATAGTGCAACTGTTTTTATTATTTTAATAGTAATTTTTTCTTCCTTTAATCTTTTGGGTCATACCACACCTTAGGTCTTCTAAAGGGAACACAAAGCAGCTGCTTATTGAGGATTTGACATGTTGTCCATTACAATGCTTGAAAGTCAACCCATTTAAATGAGAAGGGATGCAAAGAAAATATGGAATGTGATGATTCATGTCACATCTTATGTAGAAGGATCGAAGCATGGAAATTAAGGTGTTCTATTATGAAATCATTGATTAATAATAAATGTGATATATCATTTGAATTAAAACTTCTTTTTCTTATAACATCATTATTTGTATGAAGTATGATAATTATGGAACTAAAATATGTACATTAAAAATATATGAGCACTAATTTTGAATAGATCTGATGATCTAGAAGAAAAGAGAATGACGAAGGAGGGTCCACCAATAGAAGATTATGATGCCCTCTTTTCTGAATATGCTTATAGGGATCAAAGTACCTATCATAAAGGTTTATAAGGAGCAACTTAAAACCCTTTATATTTGGTTGTTAAAAAATATAGTTTGTTAGAGGTGAAGTTACCTATGAACTTTGATCAATACTAAGTTGATTCTCATGATTGAAAAGAAATTTGTTCTGGATAAGGAGCCAAAGCTCATCTCTTACCATTTTATAAGCGGTGTTAATAAAGAAAGATTGATTCAAGTCAACTAAGGCGACAAAAAAATAATAGATCAATCAACTAGGCAAGAAGGATGGATTAAACTACTAGTATAGTGGATGAGAAATTATAACATGACAATAAAGTGGTAGTATATGAGTGGCATCAAATTGATTACTATTTTCTTGATACTGATTTTGTGGTGGGAGAACTCTATTATACTACAATGAGGTTCTTTGTAATTCAACTTCCTCTTAGGACTAAATGATGTGAGCTTTTAGCTTTTTAAAAAAACTCCAACACATATATAGATTAAAGAAGCTCCTTAAAGATACCAAAAATTTTACATGAAAACCCCTATGACAAGGGAAAAAAAGTCATTAAGCCTAACTCAATTAAAATGATCCAATATATAAGTAAAATAATAAAAGTTCACTCTTTCTCTTAAATAAAAAAAAAGTATGATTCTACAAAGTTGGGAATATAAGCTTGGTCATATGTGACTATAATAGAGATTCCCAATGAATTAACATTGTTGGTCGAATAACGACAATTAAATGATGCTAGTTAAAAGATTATTTTTAAATAATGATGATTAATTAGGTGACGTCATATACATAATAGTGACCTGGCACTGGTGCTTAAGCGACAACAGCCGTTAGTAGTGGTTGTCGGCATTGATCATTAGACAATGCATGTTTATTCATAATTTTTTGTTGATAAATTTAGCTAAAAATTCTCAAACACTCTATTCGACAATCCTTTATCGATTCCCTTAATCATAAGCTATTCTTTCAAAATTTAATGACTAAATAATATTAAAAATAAATGAACTTGTTAGATTACTTTTAAACGGTAACTTTGACTACAAACATGGAAGATTCCAATATCATTTGATTCTTTAAACAATGTCATGAAGCTTCTAACAATCTTTAATCCCATAAGCACTTAGATCATAATTTTTTAGGTGTTGTTAGGCTCATCTTTTGAAACCAAAACTTCAATCATAAACTTATTAAATTTAATTATCATTTGATCTCAAATTAATTTTAAAACTTTTAATTCAAATATTTTGTCGACCAAACCAATTTTTGAATGATACACAAAGTTTATCACAATTTCTATATCTTTATGAGCACGTTCTGCTATTTCCACCCAAAAACCCAAACTTCCTCACATACATAAACAACAAATAGAATCAAACCAAACTCATCTCTGCTTAGCTGCTTGCCGGCCGTTGAAAGACAAGGAATAATTGGAATTACAGAAGATGTAAGATGAGAGGATCCCAATAACATAAAGCTCTAGTTGGTGTTCCATCAGATTAAATTAACTTTAATTATTTATAATTATGAAGATGATTAAGCTAGATTGCTAGTGCCCAGGGGCACTCGAGTACTCATTACCACTTGTTATGACGTCTTTTATAATCATTATTTAATTACGAAAAGATTAAGCTTATACAACTGCTGTTCGTTGAGTTTGTCAACTTTGTTTCGTCAAAGATTGTGGCAAGTAAAACTCTATTTTTTTTATAGTAAAAAAGTTTGCTGTATTTCAAAAAGAGTGAAACATATAGACAATGAAAATATCGTTTGTTGATGTGATGGAATTGTGTAGTGGATTTTTAAGGAGAGAGGAGGCGGAGTTTTATGAGATTACTCAGGAGGAACGAATTCACATCATTAAGTCATGAAAGGATTTACAAACATACCACTTACTTCCTATATATTTATATATCTATCACCTAAAGATTAATTTTTAAATATATGCCACTTCATCTCTACATGAAAAGGTGTATTTCATGATTCAATTCGTAGAAGCAATGAATGCATAAGCATTTTGTGTTGGATTCTATGTGGGATGATGTTGATGTAGTTGGCTTTCTTTAAAATGCCACTAGACGATGGATTTTTTGGTAAAAAATGCCAAATTTGTAGCAGAAAGATAGATGTTGGGGAGAGTTGAAATGTTTCATTAAGCGGTTTATAAGTCGCTCTTTCAAAGGGGCAAGTTAAACTTGAAGAATAACTTTCATAATCTATTCAGTAACAAAATGGTGGTATATGAAAACGTGCATCATGTGGGACAAAATATTGGATTAGCACGTATGTAGGTGGCTCCAATGTAATCATAGTAGGCTGTTGATGGTGATGGTAGATGGCCGTTTGAGTTCTTGTTGCAATGGTTTTACTCAACTAAGCTCAGTGACAGTTGAAGCCATTGCAAAATTTTTAGCTTATTAGAAGAGTATGCAATAATACATCTTTTATTGGAGCGCAAAGAGATTGAGTTATGGCCAAGGTGGTGATGGAGGTGTGATCGTCAATATTCCTTATTATGTCTTCATTCACAAAGTCATAAAAAAACATAGAAGAAGTTCACCATATAAATAAATTATGATAAGTGGTCTGTTTTAGGTAACTTAGAATATATCTTATTATTGTAAAATGATTTTTATATAGTTAATTCATGAACTAGGAGAGGTTATTAACAACAAATGATATGTCAGTATGAGTGGAGACAACTTTTATAACTTTCCAATCAAGTTGTGATATGTGGTACTATCATTAGAAGCATAACCATCATGAAGTTTAGGATTGCACTAATAAAGTAAGAGATAAGTAGCTATAATTTTTCTTCATGAATATTGGTATGTTGAAGGAGATCCCAAATGTATTTTTATTAAGATAAAAGAGTTCAATTGTAGTAAAGAAAACCTCAACTTTGAGAAAACAATGAAAAAATCCATTAGATAATACTAAAAAGTGAGCAATAAGGGATTTGATGAAATTAATGAAGTTGTTGGTGTTATTTGTGATAATGAGAACATCAACGTAGACTAAAAAGTATATTTTCAAAAGTTCTTATTATAAACGCATAATGATAAATCAGGATTGGAATTATTAGAATGGAGAGCAACAATGAATGTGTTCAAATCAATCCATCATGCTTATGGAACTTGTTTGTGCTCATAAAAAGCTTTGCATAGTTTGCATATTATAGTTTGGGTGAGTTGTGTCAATGACAAGAAGTTGAACTTCAAAATTATTTTAGCTAGTTTGCATTGGATAAAGGGGTTGTTTAAAAGAAAACTAAGATAAATCATGTAAAAGGATAGTTATAGTTGTTGGTTTTAAATTTGGATCGAATATTTAGTTTAATCAATGCTTTGACATCATTTTTTAATATCACGAGTGTAGGGTGTCCAATTCCAAGACTCAATGATGTATACGGTTCATCTTTAGCATCTGGTAATTCCAAACACCCACCCGGGACTCTTAGCACTCATTCGAGGCAAGAAGCTAGAGTTGGCGGCGGTGATTTAGCCTTACTCATGAAACCAACTGTCAAGAAGGCTTATTCCATGCTTGGTGCCTAATCTGATGATTAGCACTGATCAAACTTTCGTCTGGAGCCTTCTTGTGGACAAAGGAAACAACATAATCATCCAACAAGCACTACGGGAAAATTAGGATTTGGGACACCCGATCGACACCGTGGACTAGGACGACCGCTGTCACCAGTTTCTGATCCCTGACATAGTGTGTGCGTTCTTAGTGTGCTATTACTTCTCAAAAGATGACGACAAAAACTTGATACCACATTGGTTTTATAATGTTTAATTCTTAATTAAATATTATATATCAAATATTTCTCGTTTTCTTTCCATAATTTAATTTTATACACTAGGGATACTACGCAAGTGCACGTATCATTTCAACTAATATAGGATTTTCTTTTTAAGCCCCAAATATCAATCCCACAGGGAAGGTGAAAACTCTTTTATGAACTTAGTAAAACTTTACTTAAAATCCAGACAATTATCTTGAAATAAGGTCATAGGTTTATGTGTCAAAAGAAGTAACTAATTTCTACAAATCCTATTTCAAAGTTTAAAGAAAATGCTAAGCATTTCTAAACTAGTTAAACAAAAAGAGCTCAAATTATGTAAAAGTCTTTCCCTTTGCAATAAGATCATAATCAGTGTAGGAATCAAATGTTTAAAGGTTTAAATCAAGTTTTGTGACAAATAGGAGCAATCCTATTCTTTACCCTCTTTCGAGTGCATAAAGAACATCGACTAACCTATAATTAAGTTCCTAAATCTAAGATTATGCTGCGTAGGTTCTGGCCTGTCACCCTAGATTACCCACTGTGCTCTCTCTATAGGACTAATCAATCCTTAAGTTTGAAACTCTAGATTAAATTGGATATGGTTCTAGCCTCTCTCCCTAGAATCACCAATTTACACCCATCAAATCTTATCTCTTTATCTATTTGCACTAACCAATGGGTTATTTTATCATGCACTAGATTAATGTGATTCTTACTAGTTAAGGAATACATAGCCATCCCAGATCATTATGGCTTCACAACAAGTCTGAACATACCAAATGACCAGATTGAATATGTAAATTAAGTATGAAGTAATGAATCATCACAAGTATGAAATAAGAGATATCTTAAACAATTCTCATCATACCCAAGATTAATTCTTATTACAAGGAGAAAGATAATGAAAACTACTCAGATCTCATGGGATTAACACAACAAAACATGATTTATATTAAATTTTAGGTTAACACAATAAATAAAAAAATACTTATCTTAAATTTCTCCCCAAGCAAATCCTCTGAAGTTCCTTTGATTATTTCTCCACTCTCCATACAGTTTCAATCCAAGAGACACACACACACACACACACACCAAACGCTCTCCCACACACACACACCACATGACACCCACTCTCCTCTTCTTGAAGATTTCACATTTTCTTGGCCTCTCTTGACTCCTTATATGATAAATCTCAAAATCCCTAAGGGTGGTCACTTTACATGCCCCTTCAAAATTTGTCCAAATTCAATGCATAATCATCAAAACTTGATTTTGGTGCCTAGATGCCCAACTGTGGCACTTAGGAGCCAACTTTCTTCAAGCCCAAGGTAACTGACTGATGCGTAGGTGCCAGATCTTGGCGCCTAGCCACCATTTCATTTTGTGCTACCTTGCTGTAATTGACTTTAATTTGCTCCGATCTTGCTCCTTTTTCACTAAAATTTTATCTCTTATACATGCAACCAAACACGTGCAAAATACCTTCCATTAAAGAAATATCATTAAAAACGAGCATAAAACGTATAGATAAAAATAACACATATTTAGGAATGCCAATTTCCCTAAACTTAAAAATTACTTGTCTTCAAGTAACACATTTATTTTATAAACCAATTGCTTTAACTGATTGTAGTGGATTTCATTAGAGATTCTTATAGTTTTTCCTCATAAAGGTGATAGTGAAACTTTAGAAAAATTTTTAATAACTCAGATTATAACTCGGTATAAGAGTATCTAGTAATCAAGTTAGGAATTCTGATTTTCTATTTATTTCAAAAAAAAAAAATTATGAAATTTAGGAATCCTTGAAGAATTAAAACATAGAATTATATGAGAACTCTACTAATAAAGATTTGATTGATACATTTAAAATAAATTTAGAAATGTAATTAATATTCTTCTTTAAGATGATTCAAGTGAAATCAATTTTTAATCATGCATCCCCTTAAGCTCCTCCTAACTTTCTATTCTTTTCTTTCTTCTTTTCTTTTGATTTTGATTTTTTCTTTTTTTGCTTTTTATTTTCTTTTAGGATCATTTTTAAACCTTTCTCCTTTCTTTTCTTTTTATTTTTTAAGTGAGTACTACTATCTTTAGAACAGCCTTTAATGATTTTGAACTTCACTATCGTCCTCCTAAACTAAAAAACTTCTCACATTTCTTCATTTAATAATTTGTATTAGTATAAAAATGATTTTTCATAGTCTTAATTCTTTTCAAAATGTAACTCTACGATCCTTAGTCTTTCAATAATATAATTTTTTTCTACTATGAAAAGTAAAAGAATATTTCTATCCTTTTATACCAAAAATCTTAACTCAAGAACTCCCATTTATCATTAAAAACTTTTACGTAAGTTTACTATAATATTCAAACAATAAAAAATATAGTAGTCTAAAGATTACATTACATACCACATGTTATGTTTAAATAATTTTTAAATATATTTATTGAGGACAAATAAAGTCTAGTTTTTAAAAGTTTTTTTCCCTCCCCCAAACTTAAATTTTTAAATAATTTAAACATTTTAGTACAAAAGAATTATGAAAAAAAAATTTAACAAATTATTATCTATCACAGGGTTCTAAACATGAAAATCATGTTGGAAAAAGTAGCAAAAACAAGTATGTGCAGCAGTAGTAAATCTCATTTCAACAGGTATAACAAAAAAAAAACTTCAAAGTAAACGAACAACTCTAACACATAGGCAATGCTATATATATAATCTAGAGAAAAACGAAAAATAGTGCACTAACAAGTAAAAAGTGAACAATCCACATCAGCAATAACATAAATAACATAATGTCCAGTACAATCAAATAACTAAAAATAAGCAGCAACTAATGAAAGTAAACACATCTAGAGATATGAGGGAAACAATAAAAAAAATTCAAAGTAAGAGAATAACATAATGTCCTCCTCCTCCTCCTCCTCCTCCTCATCATCATCATCATCATAATCATCTTCATCCATAGCCTTGCGGTGTTCAAACGTAGAATAATGAGGATATGAGGAAAACTCTAATCTCTGATCTCCTATAAGAAAACTTACAAGGGAAGTATTGAAACTAGCATCATAATCACTTTTCTGCTTTAAATATTTCTCCAAAAGTTCCCAAAAACCTTCATTCTCCTATAGTTGATACTGTACAAAAGTAATATCATTCTGATGCTCCTGATAGCAATCACGAAGTTCTTTCAAAATAGCAGGAGGTGGAGCATCAATAATAGAATTGGAAGGTCTAGAGGTAAAGGTAGAAGGAATATATGAAGATCGGCCTCTAGAATCAAGTGTAGCATGCTTTCTATATATATCCATATTAACATTATTGATAGGCTTTAGTGTATGTAATAACTCCTCCCAAACATCAAAATTAACTCTAGATTTTTTACATGTAGTAAAGATAAGAGAAGGGTAACCCAAACCTGCACTGGAAACTCCTGTAGAAGAACTGATGATAGACTTATAGATGAGAGAGACAATATCAATAGGTTTCATATTTTGAATGCAGTAGTTCAAAGTGGCTCTCCCCAGGTTACTTCACTCAAATGGTTCATAGGAAGAAGTCGGTCAGATATAAAATAGTGTCATGCCTTAGTTGGAGTATTGAGCATGGAAGAAGAAAAATTTACCTTGTGCTCGTTCTTAATTTTCCAAGATCGAAGCCCATCAATCAGAAATGTAATAATCTCATCAAGCCCCACATCCATAGGATCAAATTAAAAAAAAAGGGAAATCGGGTACACTAGGCAACTGGTATAATGCATTGATCCGATCAGAAGTAAACCCAACTTTCCCCTCCCAAACAAATACATTATAATCAGATGCTTCTGGGAAGTTCGTATAAAACTCTCAAACTACTGAAATAACTGCTACAGTAGTAAAGTAGCAGAAACTTTCCCATTGACACACTATAATTAAATTCTCTACAACTCCTCCAGTATGAGAAAAGCTTCGTTCAGCAATCAACTTCTTTGATAAAAGTAAATCATTGTACTGACCTTGTGCTTTTCAACTATAAAATTTTCTTTGAACAAAATCCTCCTTCCCTTTTCTTTTTTTTGTTTTATAAACCATTTCAAAATACAATACAAATCTAAATAAATTCTAAATATAAGTTCTAAAGGCTTCTACAAGCATTTTTCAGGCAAATAAGCTTTCCACCATGGTTTTTTTCACTATTTCTCCAAATTTTCAAATTTTTGGCATCTTCACAATGTGGAAGAAAACCATATTGAAAGAAGAAAATTTCTTAAGCAAGGTGTTGATTTTACCTGGAGAAGCAGAAACCAAAAATTTTTAGGCCCTAAATCTACAAGATTTACAAGGTAGGAGAAGCCCTAGAGTGCACTAACAAAGAATATGAGGAAGAAGAAGACGCTCAAGCAGAAAAAAATGGAGTTGAATCAGCCATTTTCATGATTTTAAGAGGGTAAAATGACATTTTAGCTAATTCGGTACCTAGGCACTAGATTTGGTGCTTAGGTGCTTTGCTTCTCGAGTAATTGGCATTTAGGTGCCATGTTTTGGCGCCCACGGACCAGTGCCTAGGTTTTGTGAATTAAGATTTTTAAATAAAAGCACAACAAACCTAAGACCCTTCGACCCTAATTTACTCAATTCAACATCATTTTAATAATCAACATTCTTCAACCATATCCTAACTTCTATTTGCACAAGTACTAGATTCTTCAAATACGAACAATCCAAATGGTTCAAGCACACTAACAAGTCATATCATATCTACAAGCTTAATATTAACACACTAACATAAACATCAGTTCAATACAAACTAAGAGATATCCATCCCTCATAGACTTAATCAAGTAAATACAGACACACAAGCATAGAAATATGTAGACACACAAACACTTACAGATTAGAAGTTGACACTAAATCAAACTCAACAAAATACCAGATCTCCAACACATAGCACCCAATACTAGTAATCGTCAACACTATTTTCCTCTACGTTCTCATTTATCAGCTCATGATGCACAAGCAAGTTATAAAATGAAATGTGAGGAAATTCTTCTGTAGGCCTTTCTTTGATCCAATCGTTCTTCTGCTACATCTTTATTAATGACTTTTGGAAATTTGCAGCACGATCAAGTTGAATCATCTAGCAATCCAGATGATCAAATTGATAGAAGATGTTACTAATTTTGGTTTGAATACTTGCCATATCCTCCTCAATTTTCTTGATCTCTTCAGTAGTACCTTCAATGCTCACTGTGAAAAACTCATTGTATTAAGTCTGGGTGTCTTTGTTGATGAACTTCTTTTTATCAACAGCTTCATTGTTCTTGCCTTCCATAGATCTTGATGCCATAGTCTCAAAAAGAAGGAAAATTGCTTCTTGCACTCACTTTCTTCTCCCAAATGCTCTCACACACCTAGAAAATGAAGTCTAGAGATCACCATACAGGTTTGCGATGGTTTTAAAGAGAAAAATTGGTTCAAACTGCAAAGGGGCAGTTTATTGACAGTTTTTGGAATTTTGGTGCCTAGGTGCCATATTTTGGAGCTTAGGTGCCGGTCTTATTGTAAATTGGCGCTTAGGCCCTAGGTTTTGGTGCCTAAGCGCCAATGCCCAAATAAGCACCATTTTACCTTAGGTTTAATTAACATGTTCCAACCTCATTTTGATTATTAAATTAGGGTTTAGATCTTCCTCTAATGAAGTATATCTCATTACTACAAAATACGATCAACATAACAACAAATATCAATCCACATAGATAACCATGGGTTGCCTCCTATGAAGCGTTTCGTTTAACATCATCAACCTAACGTATCCAATGTTTACTCTGATTGACACAACATCAGGACTTCATCATATAAGGGCTTGTTTCCACTTATGTAATATTTCAATCTGTGTCCATTTACTGTATAAATTTGTTCAATTTATAGATCTTTAATGTCCGCAGCACCAAAAAGATAGAATTTTATTACAATAAATGGCCTCGAGAACCACAACTTAAGTTTTTTGGGAAATAATTTCAATCACGTATTATATAGTAAAACTTCTTGTCTAGGCTCAAAATCTTTTCTTAAGATCTTTTGATCAAGCCAAATTTTCATCTTTTCCTTATAATTTTTTGCATTCTCATAAGATTCATTTCTAATTTCCTCAAGCTCATTTAATTACAAAAATCGCTTCTCGCCAGCCTCCTTCAAATTATAATTAATTTTTTTAATAGCCCAATAAGCTTTATGCTCTAGATCAACTGTTAAGTGACTAACATTTCCAAATATGAGCCTTTATGGTGACATTCCTATGGGAGTTTTATAAGAAGTCAATAGGCTTATAATGCATTATCAAGTCTAACAGACCAATCTTTTCTATTAGAATTTACAGTATTTTCTAATATTGTTTTAATTTCATGATCGGACACTTCAGCTAGACCACAGGTCTGAGGAAGAAATGCTATGGAAGTTCCACGTTTAATCCCATATTTCTCCATCAATGTTTCAATTCTTATATTCATAAAATGAATTCCCCCATCTATAATGATCACTCTTGACATTTTGAATCTAGTTAAATTATTTTCCTTTACAAATTTTACAATACTTTGAGCATCACAGTGGGGATAAAGTAACTGCTTTAATCCATTTAGAAACATAATCCACAATAATTAAAAAATATAAGTTTCCGAAAGATCGTACAAATTTTTCCATAATATCCAAACCCCATACATAAAAAATTACAACTTCTAAAGAAAAATTTAGGGGCATTTCGTTCATTTTAGAAATATTGCCTGCTCTCTGACAACTATCACATGCTTTTACATAAATATTAAAATTCCCAAATAAAGAAGGGAAATAAAATCAAGATTGTAAAATTTTAAATGTTGTTTTATCCACTCCAAAATGTCCCCCAAAATCATATTAATGACATTTTTGAATAATTTTTAGGTTTCTTCAATTGGTACATATCTTCAGATAACTTGATCCTTATATTTCTTATATAAATAAGGGTCACCCCAAAAGTAAAATTTTGCATCGTGAAATAACTTCTTCTTTTGGTGGAATGTTAATCTGTAGGGTAAAATATCCTAAACTATATAGTTAACTATATCATTATACCATGGAATATGCCACTCTGAAATAGTATATAATTGTTCAACTATAATATCTACGTTTTAAAATTACTATAATTTTTTTGTTCAAGACTTGATAAATGAGTAGTAATTTGATTATTAGATTCCTTTCTATCAACAACCTCAAAGTCAAATTACTGCATCAAAAAGTACCATTTAATTAATCTTGGTTTTACATCCTTCTACAGTATCAGATTTCTTATAATAGAATGATAAAAATACACAATACATTTCACTCCAATTAGATAATATCTAAATTTATCAAATGCAAATACTATTGTTAGTAATTCCTTTTTAGTAGTAATATACTTAATTTGAGCTTCATTAAGATTTTTACTGGCATTGTATATAACTTTAAAAATCTTATCATACTATGCCCTAACATAGCCCCAATGCTTAATCACTTGCATAAGACATTAATTCAAATGGTTTTCTCTAATGAGGTGAAACAATAATAGGTGCAGTGATTAATTTTTTCTTTAATAAATTGAAGGCATTTAGACATTACTGATTAAATTCAAATATCACATCTTTTTCCAAAAGTTGACACAGAGGCTTAGCAAATTTTGAAAAGACTTTAATATAACACTTGTAAAACCCAGCATGTCTTAGAAAACTTCTAACTCCTCTCACTGCAATAAGAGGAGATAGTTTAGCAATAACTTGTATTTTTATTAGATCTACTTCCATGCCGCTTTTAGAAATTTTATGTCCCAACACAATTCCTCTCGCTACCATAAAGTGACATTTTTCCCAATTAAGAACTAAATTTGTTTCTTCTTAGTTTTTTTGAACTCCTACTAAATTATTTAAACATGAATCAAAGTAGGTTTCAAAAACTAAAAAGTCTTCCATGAAAACTTTGATTCCTTTCTCAATTAGATTGCAGATAATGAACATCATGCACCTTTGAAAAGTTGCAGGGGCATTGCATAAACCAAAAGAAGTTCTTCTAAAATAAAAAGTTCCATAAAAACTTGTGAGTGTTGTCTTTTCTTGATCCTAAGAATCTATAGGTATTTGGTTGAATCCTGAATGTCCATCCAAAAAGAAAAAAATATCGATGCCCAGCTAGCTTATCCAACATTTGGTCCAAAAAATGTAGAAGAAAGTGATCTTTCCAAGTGGCGAGATTCAATTTTCAATAATCAATACAGATTCACCACCCAGTGACTTGCCTTGGTGAAATTAATTCATTTCATTTGTTAATAGCTACGCTTACTCCACTTTTTCTAGGAACACAGCGAATCAAACTAACGAAAACACTGTAAAAAATATGATAAATGATTCTAGCATCCAACCACTTTAAAATTTCTTTCATTACAACATCTTTCATTGTAGTATTCAATCTAATTTGAAGATCTGCCTTAGGCTGATGATAATCTTCCATCAAAATTCTATGCATACAAAGTGAAGGGTGGATACCTTTAATATCTGGTAACATCCATCCAAATGTTGTCTTATAATTTCTCAAAGTTTCCATTAATTTTTCTTCTTGATCTTCACGTAAGTTTAAAGATATTATATCAAGTAATGTTGATGAGTTCTCTAAAAAAACATACTTTAAATTTGTAAGGAGTACCCTTCATCTTAAGTTCAGGAGGTTCTTCAGTTGATAAAATAAGAGGTTTACTATTCTCAATAGTTTCTAAAATCTCAAAACTTTCTTGAACATAAGTTGAATCCTCAGTAATTATCTTAATATATTTATCTTGAAAATTAGTTTCTTTCTCAGACTCCAATTCTTATTGTCGTGCTTTAACTTCCTAACTTTCTCAGAAATGGTTACCACTTAAAATCATTGATAATCTCCATTCTATAACATTCACCATCTTTTCCTTTTGCTGGATACTTCATAGATTTTAACACATTAAAAAAAACTTCATGGTCATTAACTCATAAGGTCAGCTCTCATTTTTGCACATCTATCATAGCTCATCCAGTAGCAATGAAAGGTCTCCCTAAAGTGATTATTATTTCTTTATCTTCCTCAAAATCTAAAATAATTAAATGCATAGGGAAGATAAATTTATCCACCTTAACTAGTACATCTTCTATAACCTCTTTAAGATAAGTGATTCATCGATCAACTAACTGAAAGTTTACAGTAGTGGGAGAAATCTTTTCTGAACCTGACCTTCTAAATATTGATAAGGGCATGAGGTTAATGCTAGCTCCTAAATCACATCAAGCTCTTCCGCAAAATCTTTCTCCTATCGCACATGGAATAGTAAAGTTATCATGATCTTTAAACTATTGAGAGGCTTTTCTTAAATCATTACACTGCATTCTTCATTAAGAGCAAAAGTCCCATGTTCAATAAACATCCTTTTTTATTTAATATATCTTTCATAAACTTAACATATCATGGCATTTGCTTCAGTGCTTCAGCAAAAGAAATGTTGATTATTAGCTCCTTAAATATATCCAGAAACTTGGAAAATTTTTTATCCAATTTTTGCTATCTAAGTATCTGAGGAAAAGGTGGTAATGGTCTTTCTAAATTGATCTTAGTTGGAGAGACAAGTTTTTCCATATTCTAAGGGACATCATCTTCATGTTTTTCAATTTTCTCTGGTTCCCTCTCAACTTCAATCTCTTTTTTGCACTTTGGTATCCAATTCTCTACCACTTCTCAATAGGATTGCATTAACTTCTTCTTTGTTTTTATCTTTAGGATTAATTTTAATAATACTAAAAAGTGCTCGTTGAGGCCTATTAATAAGTGAGTTACCATGTTGTCCTAATCGATGCTCAATATTTCTAAATGCAGCACTCTGACTTTGTAATTCATTTCCCATCTGTAACATAACTTCTTCTATAGACAACGTCTTCTCCTTAATTTATTGGTTATCGGTAAAACTAGGAGGATAAGAAGGTCTATAGTTATTACCACTTATGTTGATCCAATTTTCCAATGAGTTCACTTGATTTTTTCCCCATTGTTGATCCACCAGAATTATTATTCCAATTATAGTTAGGGTGTTTTTTCCAACCTAGGTTGTAATAGTTAGAATATGGGTTATTAGGTCTATTATTAATTGCATTTAAAGTCTCAAATGATTTGAGAATCAATCAATTGTCCCAATGAGTTTTCCTCAATCACATGAGGTGTTTGAGATAAGTTCATTCAGAATTAGTCTAACTTCCTAGATATTGCAAAAACTTGAGATGCCAAAATAAAAATTGCATCAGTATTGTGAACACTATCTACTTTTTTAGGGTTTTCCCTTTCATAGAGCTATTGAAAGTTGATAGTACCCATCTCTTCTATTAATTCATATGCTTCATCAAATGGTTTTAACATTAATGAACCTCTAGCAGAAGCGTCAATTATAGATTTAAGTGATCCTACTAATTAATTATAAAATGTTTGAATAATTAACTAGTCTAGCAAAAAATGATATAGACAATTCCTAAGGAGTTCTTTAAATCATTCCCAAGCTTCATATATTGAATAACCTTCATACTGAGTAAATGAAGTAATATCATTTCTAAGCTTATTAGTTTTTGAAGGTGAAAAATACTTTGCTAGGAATTTCTATGCTAAATCTCCCCAAGTCCTGATTAATCTAAGTGCTAATGAGTTTAACCACATCTTAGCTTTATCCTATAAGAAAAAGGGAAAAAGTCTAATTCTAATAGCACCATTTGATAACACCATCGTATTTAAATGTAGCACATAGTTTTAGGAAATTATCAAGGTGTAAGTTTTGATCCTTAGATAAGGTCCCCCTAAACTAATTATTTTATGGGATTTGAATTAGGGCAAGTTTTATCTTAAATGAGTTAGCCGGTACAACAGTGGTTATTAAGCTCAAATGAATTTCATCTGTTATAGGGTTTGTGTAATCCCTTAAAGGCCTTTGTACATGATGATGTTCATTTTCAACTGTTTAATTATCAATGTCATTATGTGATGTGTTCTCAATTTATTGTAAATCGTGAAGTTCTTTTTGTTTTTGAATTTTTATTATAGTTTGTTCTAACTCAGAATCATAAGTTACTAAACCTTCAGATCCTAAACTACACATACAAAAGTAAAACTTTAGAAAAACAAATTAAATAA
>JXCR01143601.1:43871-55630 GCA_002079205.1 Phalaenopsis hybrid cultivar
ATATATATATATATATATAACATACAAAAAAACATTTATATATTTAAACAACACTATGATTTTCATAAAATAAGTCAACAGTTCAGATAAACTTTCTAGGTCAAAAGTTCCATTACTTCCTTCCTTCCCCAATAACGACACCAAAAACTTGATCCTCGACACAATGTGTGCATTCTTAGTGTTTTATTGCTTCAACTTCAATCTCAAAAAAAGGTGCCAAAAACTTGATGTCGAAGTAGTTTTGCAATGTTTAATTCTTAATTAAATTTTATATATCAAATATTTCTTATTTTCTTTCCATAATTTAATTTTACACACTAGGGATACTACACAAGTGCATGTATCGTTTCAAGTAATATAGGAATTTCTTTTTACACCCCAAGTATTGATCTCACAGAGAAGGTGAAAACGTATTTATGAACTTAGTAAAACTTTACTTAAACTCCTGACAATTATCTAGGAAATAAGGTCGCAAGTTTATGTGTAAAAGGAAACTAATTTCTAAAAATTCTATTTTAAAACTTAAAGAAAATACTAAGTGTTTCTAAACTAATTAAACGAAAAAGAGTTTAAATTATTGTAAAAGTCTTTCCTCTTACAATGAGATCAAAATCACTGTAGGAATCAAATATTTTAAGGTTTAAATGAAGTTTTGTGATAAATAAGAAAAATCATATTCTTTACCCTCTTCTGAGTGCATAAAGAACATTGGCTAACCTAGAGTTAAGTTCCTAAATCTAAGGTTATGCTGGGTAGGTTCTAGCCTGTCACCCTAGATTACCCATTGTCCTTCTCTTTAGGACTAACCGATCCTTAAGTTCCAAAATCTAGAAAAAATTGGTTAAGTTTCTAGCCTCTCACCCTAGAATCATCAATTTACACCCATCAAATATTATCTCCATATCTATTTGCACTAACTAATGGGCTACCTATCACCCACTAGATTAATGTGATTCTTGCTAGTTGATAAATACATAGCCCTTCCAGGTCATTATGGTTTCTGAACAAGTTTTAGCAAACCAATTAACCAGTAAAAATGTAAATTAAATATGATGGAATAAATCATCACAAGAATGGAATAAGATAAATCTTAAATAATTCTAATTTGACATTGTTGACCTCACTTTTGGTTGAGGTTTAGCTTTCCCTCTTCAGTAGCCTAGGGTTTAGCCATAGGAATTTCCTGTTGACTATTCCTAGAAAACTAGAAAGGAACCCACCCTCACAATTAGAAATTCTAAACTCCTCTTTGCTCAACTTCAAGCTCTACATATTAATCCTAACCTCTAGCACTTAGTAGGTGGGGTCACTATGAAGGAGCTCAAGGAGAGTCCCCAAAGGACTGTTTGATCTTAGGGTTGACCTTAGATGTTGGTTTAGAGCTAGTTCACTCACCCGCACTCACTATCAACTATATCCACCCACAACCCTAAACCCAAAATCATTGACTTTGATCCCTTAATCTTTTGGGAAACTCATATAGATGGTCCCCTAGACAACTAGCTCTAAGCTAGGGTTTAGCTAAGACCAGTACATAGAAGACCTAAATGGAGATTTCATTGGTCTATAGCTCATATATGGTGGTTGGTACCCCAATTCTATCAAAATGTCCAATTTGTCCTTTTGCCCCTAAATCCACCCAAATTACTTAAATGCCCTTGAAACCCTAAACTTGGTCAAAATCCTCAAATTCACCCAAAATACCCAAATTTGTTCAAAAATCATTTCAAAATACCCAAATTACCCAAATCCACCCACACATTCCAAGTTTACCAAAATACCCCCAAAAATTGACAAAATTACAAAAATACCCTTGGCACCGCAAACTTTACCAAAACCTTAAAAATCACTCCAAATGTTTCCAAAACCAATTTGGACCCTTCAATTGAATCCAATTTGACCATTTTGACCAAAACCTCTAAATTGCCTTTAAAGGCCCAATTCCCCCAAATTCACCTCAAATGTCCATCAATTTGAGCCCAATTCCCCTCAATTGCAATTCTAAACTCAAATTCATCTTTTATTTGATCAATATAAATTAAATCCAAGTCTAATTGGCCCATTCTTTAAGCTCAATTTTGATCTAAGTCAAACCCCCAATTTTGGCCTTATGACCTAATCTGACCTAATTGAACCCCATAGAATACTTAATTTGCCCCAATTTGAATCTTAACTCTTCATAACACTCCTACACACCAAATTGAACTTTTAATTGGCTTTGTTGAAGTCAATTTTACTTAATTTAAACCCAAGTTTAAAATCCCCAAATTTTCCCCAAATTGGCTATGTCTTCAAACTCCACCAAATTGAATGCCTTAACCCAAAAATCGACACCCAATTTATGTTGAAAACTCTTTATGATAGTCTTATAGACCATTTTCAACTATAAATTTGGACTCAGACCAACCGTAACCCAACCTAGACCCAATTCTAATCCAACATGCCCAAATTGACCCAAATCCCATAATCCTTCAAATTGAGCTTCCAAAATAACTCAAAATCATTTCAATCCTTCATAAAAAATCTTCATGAAAATCATTTACATAATTTTGATCAATCAATTGAGCTCAAAGTCATGGGAGACACACCTAAGCAATAGAGCACCACAAATAGAATAAGAGAGTGAAAGAGAGGAATAACACGGTGTGGAATAGTAAAAATTATGTAACCTTTATTCATAGAAGGGACCCCTATTTAAGTGAATAAGTCATTATACAATTATGTTATGTATGCCTAAAGTCTATAAATACAGAGGGTATTTAATACTATTTGTAAATATTAACTCTAGGTCCCATGGATAGGGTTGGATGGCCATTAGGTGAGTCGGTCATGAAGCTGGGTGGTAGTGAGGTCAAGCAACTATCCAAGCAGCTACTGGCTAAAAGTTCAAGTCATCCTTTCTTGAACTAGAGGAGGTGTTAGGTTCATCCGATGGGCTCTGGCATAGGGGTTTTCCATAAACTAATCTATTATTTATCCATCTAAGCTATATTATCTTCATGATTTATTGGGATAATTAGCTTAGTGTGCAGCCTTGGTGCATCTTTGATAGGTCAAACGGGGCTACACCATCACTTTTTACATCCATGTGATGCCTTTACACTTCATTTTAACATGTCTTAGATGCACACAATACATTTGCTAGAGTCTTTTCGTTGAAGAAGCTTTTGCAAACTTAGAATAAGGTTTTGACAAAAGTCATTAACTATGGACTTTTTGAAATTATCCTAAAGTAGTGGTTAGAAAATAAAGAGAGATGAACCACCGTCAGACCTCCAAGGCTCACTTTGACAGTTCTAAACATCATCTTGGCTTCTGATCATGATGATTATGCCCATCCTCCAGATGCCTCACATCCTTCTTGGGGATGCCTTCTGGTATCCCGACAACCTCGACCCTGTTGTCACGGATGAGGGGAGTAACCTCCCTAAGTCAGATATTGCTCCCATTGTCTTAAAAGAAACAAGCCTCTCAGATGAGTGATACGACCCTAGTGTGTGCTATTTTTATGCATATTTTATGTCAATTTAAATCCCTAGTACAGCGCCAAAAACATGAGCAGTTTCAAAATTACGCAGTAATTTAGCTTTCAAAATAATGGCAAAAAACTTGACTCAATTTGTATTTTGTAGTTAAATTCAAAATGTTATAAAATATATAAAATATTTCACACACCAGTGGTTCTACGCAAGTGCACATATCACTTCAAGCAAGATAGGACTTTCTTTAAGAACCTCAGTATCGATCCCACAACGAAGGGTAGTAAGAAATCCTTTAGGCTACTTCTAGTATACTACTATCAAATCTTAGTTTGGAAGATGGAACTTCTTATGATAATAACCTAAATCACAATATTCAAACTATAAAAATTAAAGTAAGAGAAACAAGTTAAAATGTTTTAATGAATGCTAAATAAAATGCAATGAAAAAACTAAGTTAATTAAACTAATTACTAAATTTTCAAAAGTAAAGTTATGAAAACTAAACAAAGTTTTTGTGAAAATGAGTTCAAGTTTAAGAAAGCACCATTCCCCTTTACAATGAGTATATGGATTGTGAAGAAATTAAAATCATTTAAAAATATATAAAAAATGCTTTGTGCCAAATAGGAGCAATTCTATTCCTTACCCTCTTTCGAGTGCATAAAGACAATTGACTAATCCAGAGTTTGGTCCCTAATTCCATGGTTAGGCTGGGAGGATATTGTCTGCCACTTCAGAGCTCCCACTACTCCCTCACCTGAAGGCTAATAGTTTTGCATCACTTTCCATTCAACTGGACTAAATTGGGGATTTTAATCTATCACCTTAAAATCTTCAATTTTGCATCGAACAAAGTATATTTCCCTATTTATTTGCACTCAACCCCATGGATGAAATCCTCTCTTATGGAATCAAATGTGGTTCTCACTATGTTGTAGAAATCATAGCCCTTTCGAATCATAAGTTTCTCAACACATTTTAACCTTTCAATTAGCCAAATCAAAAAGTAAATGAAGGTCAGAGTTCAAATCATCTCAAATTTTTCACATTTAAAACCGTATAAAAATAAAATCAATTCTTCAAAATACCATATCTTAGAGTATGGAGAAGGATAAAGAAAACTACTCAAAATTCATGAGAAGAATACAACAAAACACGCATTTCTTATATAAAATAAGTTTACAAAATAATGAAAGAAAAGAACACAACTTATCTCACACTCCTTCCCAAGCAAATCCCAAGAAGTTCCCTTTAAGCACTTTCACTCTTTACAAGTACTCTCAATTCTCTCTTAGAAGTGCAATGAAAAAGAAATCTCTCACCTTCCCTCTCCTCTTACAATCCTTGGAGAAAATATCTAAGCCCTTGACTTTTCTGTCTTGCCTTCTTATTCCTCTTACTCTCACGCCACACACACACACACACATGCCACCTCACACCCAAAACTCATCTTCAAGCTTTAGACTTCACTCTCTTTTATAAAAGGCTGTCTCGCTCCAAAAATAATTCAAAATTCCCTCCAAAATTATATACAAAAGTCAACTCTTTTGGATTCCAAAGACATGTCCATTGATCCAAGAGACATATCCCTTCATTAAAAAAACCTTCCAAAGTATATAGATACATTGAATCACTCCAAGGGGTGTTTAAAACAAGTGTCCCTTTGAAAATTCGTGCAAAATTTATTTCGAATCACTTTAATCCGATAAAAAACATTTCTGGAATCACTTTAATCCGATAAAAAACATTTCTGACGCATCATCCAATTCTCTAGATTTTGGCTCATCATCCAATTCTCTAAATTTTGGCACATCATGCACCGGTTTAGCGAATCATGCGCCACTGTAACTCCACCATTTTGCTTCGTTTGGCCCCATTTCAGCTCTGTTTTGCCTTGTTTAGTTACATTTTGCTCCTAACAGATATACTTACAAAATAAGCATGAAAACAACCGTTCTTTAAAGTGTTCTTTCATTCAAAAATATTTGAGAAATGAGAACTAGATTAAGCATAGAAAGACATATCGAAATGTCTCAAGTCAGAATTTTCTTTCGTGCTCGTTTTTACTCCTAATTGCACCATTTTTGCTTCATTTTCTCCAAAAGTTTATTTCTTGTACCTGAAACCAAAAATATGCAAAATATCTTCTTTTAAAGTATAATATCATTAAAAATAATTAAAATTGAGCATAAAATATATATGAAAAAGTAGGTAATTTTTAGGCGTATCAAAATCCCCCAAACTTAAGTGTTACTTGTCTTCATGTAACTCTTTTAATACATAAAATATGACTTGAGATAGAGATTAACTTATAAAACTCTATACTTTAGCATTATAAAAAATAGTAAAAGTTAAGAAAAATCTGTAATAACTTAGAATCAAACTCTAAGTCTAAAAGTACTTAGTATTCAAATTTAAGATTTCTGAATCTCTATTCATTTTAAGAAGAATTGCAATTTGTCATATCAAGGATACTTAGAACATTCATATGAAAAAGAACTTCGTGGATACTTTACTAGTAATGCTACTAACTCCAATACAAGTTTAGAAAATGTAATAAAGTCTTTTCCTCAAGTTGAATCAAGTGAAGCTAATTTCTCCTCAAGCTTCTCCTCACTCATTTTTCTTTTCTTTTCTTTTCTTTTTTTTTCAGGATCTTTTTAATCCTTTCTTTTATTTTCTTTCAAGTAAGGATTACTATATCCAGATAAACTTTAATAATTTGTTCCAAAATAACCTTTACTAAACTCAACTTAATGAGTTCCATAATTTCATTTAAACCGTAGGAAGCCTCATTAGCAACCGTAGATTACCTCCTCCGAGGGATTCCCGATCATCCGATGGAGACATCTCAATTTAGTTGCAATTGTAGTTTTGTGTGATGTTTGTGATTAAATTTTGAGTTATTTTATATTTCGAATGTTGTGGCGGTGAATTTTATCTTGGTTGATTTTAGTTTTGGTTTTGGTTAACATGCAAGTTGAATGTTGTAGGGGTAAATTTTGTCTTGGTTGATTTTCGTTTTGGTTTTGGTTTTAGTTTTGGTTTTGTGGCTATCCTAATAGTTTTAGTTTTTCATGCAAATTTGTATAAGCACAAAAGTATAACATAAAAGTACAAGAAAGGCAACACTGCAAACTGTAAAAGCGTACCTGACGAGTCTTCTCGTTCCACCACCTGAATTTTAAAAATGCATGTTAAGGCAGTTTATGGAGAGCAGGAAAAGTAAAGTTTTGGTGGTTTTCCTAACCTTGTGTCATATTTTGTTGGGTCCTTTTAATTAAGGATGATTTTGTCAAGCAAAACATATTAAGTTTAGTAGATCTTCAAGACATCCAACAAATATAGAGAAAGAAACAAGTCTGTGCTACTCTTTCGCTGCGTGGTGGAAAATCCCGAGTTCTTTTCAACTTATTATGTTGCTTAATAAGTCATCCTGTAAATACCCTTATTACTCAGTGAACATTGATTTCTCAATTATTGCTAAGAATATGGTAATTATCACTTGTGATTCAATTTAAGAATTATGTGGGTGAAGACCCTTAGGAACATTTAGCCAAATTTTAATCCTAATTGGGCTTAGTGGTGTTTCAAGGATGTTTGATTTTTGTTTGGGACACTTCGCCAAATTTTTATCCTAATTGTGCTTGTAGTGTTTGAAAGATGTTCTAATTTTCAATGATATTTACTTTTCTAAGGCTTAGTGGTGTTTCAGGGATGTTTGATTATGTTATGTTTATTTCTCTAATCCTCGTTTAGTCAATTTTGATTTAGCTTAAGTCACCACTAAGCCCCTAATCCTCATTTAGTCAATTTTGATTTGGCCTAAGTCACCACTAAGCCCTTAAGACCTAGGTGAGTGTCTTAATTAATTTTGAAAAGGGTTAAACTTTAGGTGTTCGTGATTCATGATTTGGATTCTTGTTTAATCAATTTTTGATTTAGCCTAAGTCACCACTAAGCCCTTAAGACCTAGGTGAGTCATTTAGTTAATTTTGATTTAGCCTAAGTCACCACTAAGCCCTTAAGACCTAGGTGAGTGTTTAGTTTTGAAAAGGGTTAAACTTTAAGTGGTCATGATTCATGATTTGGATTTTATTTGACAGTTTAATTAATTTTTAATTTAGCCTAAGTCACCACTAAGCCCTTAAGACCTAGGTGAGTGTCTTAATTAGTTATTTAGCCTAAGTCACCACTAAGCCCTTAAGACCTAGGTGAGTGTCTTAATTAATTTTGAAATTTAAAGCCTTAAGTTGTCATGATTCATGATTTGAATTTTATTTGAAAATCAAGGTAGGGGTATTAAATTGATTAACTTAAAAATTCATACCCCTAAGTCTAGGATCATTCAATTTGATTTGATTTGACCTAAGTCACCACCAAGCCCTTAAGACCTAGGTGAGTGTCTTAATTAGTTTTGAAAATGGTTAAGCTTTAAGTGGTGGCCTAAGTCACCACTAAGCCCTTAACGCCTAGCCCTAATCCTCATTTAGTCAATTTTGATTTGGCCTAAGTCACCACTAAGCCCTTAAGACCTAGGTGAGTGTCTTAATTAATTTTGAAAAGGGTTAAACTTTAGGTGTTCGTGATTCATGATTTGGATTCTTGTTTAATCAATTTTTGATTTAGCCTAAGTCACCACTAAGCCCTTAAGACCTAGGTGAGTCATTTAGTTAATTTTGATTTAGCCTAAGTCACCACTAAGCCCTTAAGACCTAGGTGAGTGCATTAGTTTTGAAAAGGTTAAGCTTTAAGTGGTCATGATTCATGATTTGGATTTTATTTGAAAAACAAGATAGGGTTATTAAATTGATTAATTATTGACTTCAAAATTCATACCCCTAAGTCCAGGGTCATTTTATTTTAATAAACTTCCAAATTTTTAACGATTTAGAAATTTATTAACTTATCTTTTTAATGAGGAAAGTGAGATTGGTTTCTACCAATTAAGTTTCAAGCATGAAATAAATTGATTAAGATCAGAGGTTACCCATTTCCCTCCTTGACTTAAGCCTAAATGTTAAATTAAGGCTAAGCATCAAATAAATTATTTAAGATCAGAGGTTACCCATTCCCCTCCTTGACTTAAGCCTAAATGTTAATTAAGGCAAGATTTCCAAAATTGCACATATTCCCCTAAGGCCTTGAATTAATCCTAAATGTTAATTAAGGCAAAATTTCCAAAATTACACATTTGCCCCTAAGGCTCTTTAACACTTCATAAATTTAGTAAAATTAAATTCAAATGACTTTGAAATTTTTATCCTACCTCATTCATGGGTCAATTAAGAGTCAAATTCATTTCAAATAACTTTGAAATTTTTATCCTACCTCATTCATGGGTCAATTAAGACAGTAGAGGACAAAATGTGTTTTTTTAGAATTTAATTTATTTTATATAATTATTTTCATGAAAAAATAGAATTTTTCAAAGAAAATTCCCAACTTGACCAAGGTAAATTCTAATCCTTTGAAATTTTTACTAGAAGTAGACCTTACTGGAGGTAGACCTAGACTAGAGAAGCCTTTGGACCAAATTTCATGATTTTTTGAATTCTCTATGATTTATCAGAATTTTTTATGTTTTGGGTTATTTAATAAAAATAAAATATTTTAAATGATGAAAATTAAGTTTTATCTTTTTGAAAAATCTCTCTGAGGTTAGAGAACCCAGAGGAACAAATTTCATATTTTTCTGATTTTACTTTGATTTATTGAAATTATTTTAGTGAAAAACTCATTTTGGGCCTTTAAAAATTAATTTTTAAACTTTGAAATTCAATATCTTTATTTAAAAAATTAGGAAAAATATTCTAATTGTTCCTAAGTGATTAGAAAGGAATTTAGAACATTTCTATGAATTTTATTATTTTTGTGTTCTTTATGAATTTTTAATTATTTTAAATATTTAAAATAGGTTAAAAATTAAGTTTTATTCTAAATATTATTTTATTTTTAGAAAATATCCCTGATCACAGAGAACTCAAGACACTAAGGTTCATAATTTTATTAGATTTATTTTGATTTTTAAAAATCATTTAAGTGTCAAAAGTGATATTTATTTTTAAAAATCAACTTAAGTTATCAAATGAACTCAAAATATTTTGAACTTTTTATAATGAGTTCTCTGGATCATAAACCATAGTGGAGATCAGAAAGTCATTTAAAGGTTTATATTTTTCAAAATTAATTATTTTAGTGATTTAGTGTTTGTAAAATTTAAGTGCATTTTAGATGACTTGACCCATGGAATTATTTCCAAAAGCTCCTCTAGTCATAGTGGACCTTCCAAAATTTTCTTAGAATTTTCTAATCAATATGCTAATTTCCATTATTATTTTAAGGAAATAATGTGCAAGATCTTGAAAAATATGGATCTCTATATAGGAACCTCCTCTGACTTTGGAAAAATCAGAGGATGTTTCCCTCGACAGAGGCTACAACATGCCAAAATTTCAAGTCAAGGTGATTGTTGACCTCACTTTTGGTTGAGGTTTAGTTTTTCCCTTTTAGTAGCCTAAGGTCTACCGTATGGATATGTTCGTCTCACTTAGACAAGTCCATAGGATCAAACCCGAGATGATTTGGTTGAGTCTAGGCTGAGATCTTAGGGTTTTAGTGTGGACGGTCACGTAATCATTCTATCGGGGACGATGACGGGGAGCCGTCCGATCACGCGTGTATCACATGGATGGCCAAGATCGAGCCGGACGATGCCTCGGGACATAAGCAGCGGGCTGAGTCAGCAAGCTACGTGGATGGCGGCATCAAACCAGAGCATTTCTTATTAGCATGAGGTGGTACGCGCGGTTTAAATAGATAAATAGGGCTTTTCTTATTTATTTAAATACCCTTAGCTTAGAAAATTCATAACTTTGTGTAGAAAAATCACAAAAATAAAATAAAAATATCCACTTGGTCAGTGAACAGAGGAGAATAATGTGGAATAAAGTTCAAGACCATTTTATGCATATTTTATTTTTAAAAAATTAAACATTATTTTGAATCATTTGATTCTCCATGCATATTGGCACATCACCTTGGCTTGAAGTTTTGGCATGTTGTAGCCTCTGTCAAGGGAAATATCTTCTGATTTTTTCAAAGTTTGAAGAGGTTCATATACAGAGATCCATATTTTTCAAGTTATTCCACATTATTTCTTTAAAATAATCATGGAAATTAGCACCCTATACAGAGACCCATATTTTTCAGGTTATTTCACATCATTTCCTTAAAATAATCATGGAAATTAGCATATTGGTTATTAAATCCAAAGAAAATTTTGAAAGGTCCATAATGACAAGAAAAGCTTTTGAAAATAATTTCATGGGTGAAGTCATTTAAAACATCCTTAAATTTTACAAACACCAAATTACTAAAATAATTAATTTTGGAAAATATAAACATTTAAATGACTTCATTTTTTATCTCCACTGTGGTTTATGATCAAGAGAACTCATCATAAAACTTTCAAAATATTTTGAGTTCATTTGACAACTTAAGTTAATTTTTAAAGATAAATACTTCTTTTGGCATTTAAATGATTTTTTAAAAATCAAAATATAACTCAAGAAATTATGAAATTTAGTTTTTTGAGTNCTAAAATAATTCCAATAAATTGAAGAAAAATCAAAAAATTATAAAATTTGCTCCACTAAGTCCTCTGACCTTAGGGAGATTTTTCAAAAATACAAAACTTAATTTTCACCACCTAAAATATTTTTTTCTGACCTTAGGGAGATTTTTTAAAAATATAAAACTTAATTTTCACCACCTAAAATATTTTAGTTTATTAAAAAACTCAGAACTAGAAATAATTCTAATAAATCACAGAAAATTCAAAAAATAATGAAATTATGTCCAAAGGCTTTCCATTTTTAGTTCTACCTCCAGTAAAAATTTCAAGGGATTAAAATTCACCTTCGTCAAGTTAGGAATTTTCTTTGAAAAATCCTACTTTTGCATTAAAATAATTAAATAAATTAAATTAAATTTTGAAAAATCACATTTTATCCTATGATGTCTCAATTGACCCATGAATGAGGTAGTATAAAAACACCAAAGTTATTTGAGTTGAATTTGACAAATTATGAGGTGTTTGAGCCTTAGGGGCAAATGTGTAATTTTGGAAATTTAGCCTTAATTAACATTTAGGCTTTCAAGGAGAGGAATGGGTTACCTCTGATCTTAATCAATTTATTTTATGCTTAAAACACAAGGGGTCAATTGGTAGAAACCAATCCCACTTTCTTAATTAAGTTAATAAATTTCTAAATC
>JXCR01143602.1:9472-42297 GCA_002079205.1 Phalaenopsis hybrid cultivar
TTCATTAGTTACTCCAAAACTGTAGCCACTATGAGTATTTCTGAAGTCTTCTACCACTCTACCGACATGTCCATTTAAATCTCCTCCAATAAAAAATCTTTCTTCAAGAGGTTTCAATTGTATTAAGTCTTCTAAGTCATTCCAAAATTTATCTTTAGACCCTGTATCTAAACTTGCTTGAGGAGCATAAGCACTTATAATATTAAAAATCTTAGTATCAATGATAATCTTAAGGCCTATAATTCTATCTCCAACTCTATTAATTTTTACAATATTATCTTTCAAACTCTTATCTATAGTTGCACCTACATCATTTCTAGTGCGATTCTTACCAGAATACCAAAGCTTAAAACCTAAATTATCAATCTCCTTGGCTTTTCTCTAACCCATTCAGTTTCTTGAATACATAAGACATTAATTTTCCAATGAATCATAATATCAACTAATTCCATTAATTTACCATTGAGAGTACCTATATTCCAAGATCTCATCCTAATATTAGTTTCATTAGTTTCATGGACTAACTTCTTTACCCACATTCGCTCGTAATATGAGAACCTTTGCTTATTTAACACTATATTCGGGCGCCGGTGTAGCGGCCCTTGCACACTTTTCACTACATTCAGGCTATACAGAGCGTCGCTTCTAGGGGACGCCCTAGCACTTACACAAAGATAAAAAAGATTCATGTCATGATTTTTTCGACAAGTTTTANACTTTTCTCTAACCCATTTAGTTTCTTGAATACATAAGACATTAATTTTTCTATGAATCATAATATCAACTAATTCCATTAATTTACCATTGAAAGTACCTATATTCCAAGATCTCATCCTAATATTAGTTTCATTAGTTTCATGGACTAACTTCTTTACCCTCATTCGCTCGTAATATGGGAACCTTTGCTTATTTAACAATATATTCGGGCGCCGGTGTAGCGACCCTTGCACACTTTTCACTATATTCAGGCTATACAGCGCGTCTCTTCTAGGGGACGCCCTAGCACTTACACAAAGATAAAAAAGATTCATGTCATGATTTTTTCGACAAGTTTTATGCTGACTGTCGACTACCTAACACAACCCTCCACTTTTCGCATCCGGGCTTAGGACCGACAACGACAGTGTTATTTAATAGGACACAATGGAAAAAAAAAATTCATGTAGCTAACCCCACTTAGTGAAATAAAGACCTGTTGTTGTTTTGATTTGAAAACATGTTTGTTTAATGCATTTTTTACTTTTTTTTTTCTTTTTAATTTTCAAAAACAAATTATTTTGTTTTTAAAAATATTCAAATCATGTAAAGGTTATTTTGAATAGTCTAAAAAATAACTAAATAAGTTATAACATACCAAATATATTTTATTTCAAGTAAAAACATAAACAAAATAAAAATAAAAATAAAAGACCAAAATCAATTTGGTTTTGGTTTTTTATTTTTTATTTTTATTCAATTTTTTATTCTGTTTTGACTTGGGAATAAAACATATTTGATATTTGATATGTTATAATTTGTTTAGTTATTTTTTATAATATTCAAAATAACATTTACATTTATAAATGTTTTTAAAAACAAGATAATTTTTTTCAAAATTAAAAAAGAAAGCAAGTAAAAAATGCAACAAACATGTTTTCAAAATACAACAATAACTAGCTTTTATCCTTACNAGAAAGCAAGTAAAAAATGCAACAAACATGTTTTCAAAATACAACAATAACTAGCTTTTATCCTTACTAAGTGGGGTCAGCTACATGAATCTTTTTTTTTTTCCATTGGGTCCTATTTAATGCCATATTTTTTCATTTAATTCTCATAATTTAAGATCATTTTTGTATAACATGCCCAAGTCTGTTTAAGTTTACCTCCATCTTTCTTAATATAAGTCGAATCTAAATCATCTACTCTCTTAACTGGATCATTAAATAGTCGACATTTAATTTGACCAAAAGATTTAAGACGACTCTCTCTAATCTTTTCCACCACTAGAACTACACCAGCCTTGCCATGGATATATTCGTTTCACATTTTGTCTCTAAGTGTAAAAAGCCGCTCATCCACCTAAGCATTATCATCTCAACAACACTTAACTTAGTTTTATGTTTCCCTTAATAGGCCAACATTTTGTGCCATAAAGCATTGCAAGTCTCACCACCATCTTATAAAATTTTTCTTTAAGTCTAATCGGTACTTTTATTCACTTAATAGGCTTGAGCTATCTAAAATGTTCACCCATTATTACAAACCCACCACTAGATTTACTACTACTAAAATTACATTCCATGTACTCAGTTTTAGATCTACTCAAACGAAAGACTTTAGACTCTAAAGTTGACCTCTATAATTCAAGTTTTTTCTGAACCCTAAAATTACATGACATGTTAAAATAAATGGAAAATAAAATTGATCCCAAACAAGCCTTAATAGTTTGAGTTTCTTTTCATGAAGAGAAAGAAAAATTCAATTATCAATATTGTGATTGTTCATTTTTGTTCAGCGGAACCAGTAATTTCAAAGTTGTAAACAAATTAAGAAGATTAGAACTTTGATGCAGATAGTAATAGTTGTTGTATTTCTGCAGTAAAGCAGAGTAGCTTGATGTATGTTGTTTACCTTATTGCTATTATGGTGAAGTTGGGGGGGCTTATCGAGGAGATTAAGTTAAGCGAGTTAAGATCATAGTTTCTCATACACTTCTCAAATGCACACCAATGCTAAAGAGTTGTTAGGTGAGTGTCTTAACAAGCAGCCATGCTGTAAGGGAAAGAGCATCAAGCGTTTGAAAAATATGAATATGTATTGGAGTACAAGTTAGATCTAATCTCATTACTAGAATGCCTACATTAATAACCTTGAGCAATATGTTGATTGAGTTTGATGAAATAAATGAGGGAATAAAAAGCTATAGATTTGATGTTTTATAAGAGAACTTGGATGATAATGAAGATGGGATAAAGGTGATGAAGATTGTAATGTCTTTAGGTTCCGCGTGCTACAAATTTATATGGTTTAATTGTCTAGTTTCTTTCTAGCATACGTTTTGGTTATTTTTTCAACGATAATTTTTAGCAAGATTTTCAAATATGGAGACGAATGTAGCATGAAAATTTGATTTTTTTCTAACTTTTTCAGTGTGATGCTCATTATTTTGTATATCTCCCAAAGCATCACTCATGATTGAAATAAATTTTTTTTCTATTTATCAATTTATTTTTTGGTTCCTTACGCCGCTCGGGCGAGAGCTGGTGCCAAATGTGTTGAAAAGTTGTATTATTTTAAATTTGACTAGCTTCTTTAGCTACTCTGTTTGGCACATGTTAAAGTTTGACTTGGTGAAAGAATAATTTATTTAGGTGCAAAACTAATTGAAGTATAAAGCCTATTAAAGGAGCAAGAGTAAGTAAAATGCAAAATCTAGATATGCATGAATGTATATTCTTAGTCATGAAAATAATATTGAACGGAGATATGATTGGAAGAAGCAAATTTGTTCTCACTAATAAGACTATACAATTTATACTGATTGAAAAGAATCTTAACAATAGTAATAAAAATAATTTGATAGTTGGATCTAAATGTAAGACAAGTATTAGGCAAGCATGCAAATTGAGTATTGCCAAAATTATAATATAAGATAAATGTGTTGTAAAGATAGATAAATGGGTTTAGTAATTGTTGAAAATTCATGATCGCGGATGGTTAGAAAACAAATTCATAATAATATATAAGGATGAGAATATTTGCACCAAAAAAATTTAAATAAGGACAAGTCTTATAGGCTTGTAACTAAGGGATACACCAATCACAGATTTAGTCGGTGACTAATGCCATGTAGGTGTCTATGTGGTATTAGTCTCTACTAAATCTAGTAATCTCTTTTTGAACCTCTTCCAATACGCAAATGTTTTGACAAAAAGACAACTTTTGATCACTTTTTCAACTTGTAAAAGCTTACGATGGTATATTACCATTGGCTACTAAGGTTATTGCTTTTGTAACTTTTTGAATGCATACTCTGGTTATTAAACCATTCTTCTTTCTTTCATTTTTATTCTCATTCACTTTTAAATCTTGCTTTCTCTTCCCTTCTTTCTCACTTCTCTAATTCTCAAAATAATTCTTCTCAAAATTTGTAAGCAAACTTTTTGTTGCTTCACACTAAATTCTATCAATTTTGTTCTTGTATTCATTCTTCTTATAATGCTACATCGACAATAAGTTGTCTTAAATATTCAAAAAAATATAAATTCAAGTATTTAACATTATTGTAAGTGCATTTGTCTTTTTTTCTTAAGTCATATTAAAGTATTCTTGCTGCTTTAAGTGCAAAGTTTATATGATTTTTGTGATCTTTCATTCAAAATTTTTTTTGGAACTTATGCTCATACCCGTATGTGCTCAGCCTTAAATTCAAGGCCTTGTAGTTTGAGAAATGCACTCAACCACTGGACTAAGTTGGTCGTAAAGTATTCTAGAATTATTTGCTTTAATAAATAAAATAAATAAGAGAATAACAAAATTAATGCTTTAATATAATGGCAATTAAAGAATAACATTGACCTTCACACCTACTTAGCTGGGCGATGAAATTAAATATGTAAAAAATGATAAAAAATGAATACGATGATACACAAATAAAGGCTAATCCGCTTTGAGTATTGTCGAGGCTGCTCAAACAATCTCTGTCTGTAAAATGGATGTTGCTAATGCATTTTAAGCATCAAAATTACATCATGAGGGACTTTCCATAAACAAAACGACAAAATATGATGAAAAAGATGAGCTATCAGTGTGACACCTGATTTAGAACCGATCATTTTGAAGGTCGTTGAAGTTGCTAAACAAGTTTTGATCGCAAAACAGAGTTTGCCAATCATCTAAACATCAAAATTACTAAAAAATGATACCCATATTGTTGTGGCCCTGCACATAAGTCGACGACACGTAAGTGCAAGCATGGACTTTAAGAAATTGTATGCTTTACAAAGCAATGACATGAAGGTGATAATGCTAATTTGAGTAAAATTTGATACACAAATAATTTCTTTATTGAGTAATATTTTATTATTAAATTAATAAAAAAATTCCCACCAAATCATATCCCTACTAAAACCTAGAACAACCAACCTCCTCCTTTTGTGCACCAAACTAGTTCGCAATCCCGGGAGATGCTCTGCTTTCTCCCACTTGCTTGTCCTGCACAGAGTGCTTTTTCATGTCTCCCTCCATGTTGAAACTCGCAAGTAATAGCCTCTTTTGCCAATTACTCACCTCTTCTCACACTTGTGTCATAAAATTCTCAAACTAGCGTTCTCTTGCCGACTAACTATTAAAGGATATTCAAAACTAGTGCTCTTTTGCCCAAACAATCTCTTGCCGGCCAGCTGTTAAAGGAATTTGGGTTGCTTGTAAACTACAGTGTGCGTGAATAAGAGAAGACGGGCAAAGTTGAGGAGTTCAGGACAAGCAGGAGCGGAATGAAGGCTGGGGTGTGTGGGACTTAAAGAGCAGAGAATGAAAGAGATCAAGAAGTGGTGTGCCAAGGGAGAAGAGTGGCAAGGGGGACTTATGTGATATTGGACAACTTTCGTGTAACAACAAGAATGATAGTGAGCGATAGGGTTGAGATTGATACTAATAAAATCCAAGTTGAATTGCAAACATGTAGGTATATGGGAACATGTAACAAATATGATTTAAAATTTTAATTATGTGTGTAACCAAAGCTAATTTCACATATTAGATTCATCTGAGGACTCAACATGGGCTTAAATTTTGGATTTTTTCAATGCCTTGAACGTTACCACATATATTTTGTGAATGAATGATATTTGGGTGATTTTGATATTGGCCGACTTTTTGGGTCTAATTCCGGTGCTGTNGAGGACTCAACATGGGCTTAAATTTTGGATTTTTTCAATGCCTTGAACGTTACCACATATTTTGTGAATGAATGATATTTGGGTGATTTTGATATTGGCCGACTTTTTGGGTCTAATTCCGGTGCTGTCATGTTCAATATTTATCGTTGAATTTAACTTCGATCGAGCTCGACTCACATATCATTATGTTTCATATGCGTAGGTTAACATTGCTATGACAAATCATTCTAGTTGAACTCTTGAATTCATATGAAATCTAAAATAGAAAACTGGGAAGTCATATATGAATCTTTTTCTTCATTTATGATGCTTTAAGGCTTATACTTGTGCATAAGATACACTATATTAATTTTTTATGATGGAAAACAAAGGGCTTCTTATCCACACCTAACTAATTAATAATTAAGTCATGCATCCAAATCAAATATTTTTTTTCTTAATGTGCAAGTGTAAAATAGTTTCTTACAAGCAACTTATATTAAACACCTAACACTAGCCAATTTACATATTTAAAACTCTAAAATATTATATTTACTCAAATAATACTCAATTATTTAAATGGTATAAAAAATATCATCTTCCACACCATCACTATTAACTTTGCATCACAATGGACGATCATCGTTAATTTATTTTCTCCATCACACACAATCGGTCCCTAGAACATTGTTGTGACCTTTTCATTTCTTATTTCTCTTCGAGTTCATACTTCAAATGTCTTGTGATGTCCTTTCCCTAGACCCTTCACCTCTTTCTCAAAGCCAAAGGTTTAGGATTTAAGTAGGAGCGAGTGGAGGTAAGAAATGTGGTCATGTTGGACAAAATTTAACAAAATTGTAGTTATTAAATATGAAGGTTTGGATGTTAAATATGTAAATAGGATAGTTTTAATTANTCTAGACCCTTCACCTCTTTCTCATAGCCAAAGGTTTAGGATTTAAGTAGGAGCGAGTGGAGGTAAGAAATGTGGTCATGTTGGACAGAATTTAACAAAATTGTAGTTATTAAATATGAAGGTTTGGATGTTAAATATGTAAATAGGATAGTTTTAATTANTATCTTCCACACCATCACTATTAACTTTGCATCATAATGGGCGATCATCGTTAATTTATTTTCTCCATCACACACAATCGGTCCCTAGAACATTGTTGTGACCTTTTCATTTCNCTTTCTTTCATTTTTATTCTCATTCACTTTTAAATCTTGCTTTCTCTTCCCTTCTTTCTCACTTCTCTAATTCTCAAAATAATTCTTCTCAAAATTTGTAAGCAAACTTTTTGTTGCTTCACACTAAATTCTATCAATTTTGTTCTTGTATTCATTCTTCTTATAATGCTACATCGACAATAAGTTGTCTTAAATATTCAAAAAAATATAAATTCAAGTATTTAACATTATTGTAAGTGCATTTGTCTTTTTTTCTTAAGTCATATTAAAGTATTCTTGCTGCTTTAAGTGCAAAGTTTATATGATTTTTGTGATCTTTCATTCAAAATTTTTTTTGGAACTTATGCTCATACCCGTATGTGCTCAGCCTTAAATTCAAGGCCTTGTAGTTTGAGAANTTTTCTTTCATTTTTATTCTCATTCACTTTTAAATCTTGCTTTCTCTTCACTTCTTTCTCATTTCTCTAATTCTCAAAATAATTCTTCTCAAAATTTGTAAGCAAACTTTTTGTTGCTTCACACTAAATTCTATCAATTTTGTTCTTGTATTCATTCTTCTTATAATTTTACATCGACAATAAGTTTTGTCTTAAATATTCAAAAAAATATAAATTCAAGTATTTAACATTATTGTAAGTGCATTTGTCTTTTTTTTTTAAGTCATATTAAAGTATTCTTGATGCTTTAAGTGCAAAGTTTATATGATTTTTGTGATCTTTCATTCAAATTTTTTTTGGAACTTATGCTCATACCCGTATGTGCTCAGCCTTAAATTCAAGGCCTTGTAGTTTGAGAAATGCACTCAACCATTGGACTAAGTTGGTCGTAAAGTATTCTAGAATTATTTGCTTTAATAAATAAAATAAATAAGAGAATAACAAAATTATTGCTTTAATATAATGGCAATTAAAGAATAACATTGACCTTCACACCTACTTAGCTGGGCGATGAAATTAAATATGTAAAAAATGATAAAAAATGAATACGATGATACACAAATAAAGGCTAATTCGCTTTGAGTATTGTCGAGGCTGCTCAAACAATCTCTGTCTGTAAAATGGATGTTGCTAATGCATTTTAAGCATCAAAATTACATCATGAGGGACTTTCCATAAACAAAACGACAAAATATGATGAAAAAGTTGAGCTATCAGTGTGACACCTGATTTAGAACCGATCATTTTGAAGGTCGTTGAAGTTGCTAAACAAGTTTTGATCGCAAAACAGAGTTTGCCAATCATCTAAACATCAAAATTACTAAAAAATGATACCCATATTGTTGTGGCCCTGCACATAAGTCGACGACACGTAAGTGCAAGCATGGACTTTAAGAAATTGTATGCTTTACAAAGCAATGACATGAAGGTGATAATGCTAATTTGAGTAAAATTTGATACACAAATAATTTCTTTATTGAGTAATATTTTATTATTAAATTAATAAAAAAATTCCCACCAAATCATATCCCTACTAAAACCTAGAACAACCAACCTCCTCCTTTTGTGCACCAAACTAGTTCGCAATCCCGGGAGATGCTCTGCTTTCTCCCACTTGCTTGTCCTGCACAGAGTGCTTTTTCATGTCTCCCTCCATGTTGAAACTCGCAAGTAATAGCCTCTTTTGCCAATTACTCACCTCTTCTCACACTTGTGTCATAAAATTCTCAAACTAGCGTTCTCTTGCCGACTAACTATTAAAGGATATTCAAAACTAGTGCTCTTTTGCCCAAACAATCTCTTGCCGGCCAGCTGTTAAAGGAATTTGGGTTGCTTGTAAACTACAGTGTGCGTGAATAAGAGAAGACGGGCAAAGTTGAGGAGTTCAGGACAAGCAGGAGCGGAATGAAGGCTGGGGTGTGTGGGACTTAAAGAGCAGAGAATGAAAGAGATCAAGAAGTGGTGTGCCAAGGGAGAAGAGTGGCAAGGGGGACTTATGTGATATTGGACAACTTTCGTGTAACAACAAGAATGATAGTGAGCGATAGGGTTGAGATTGATACTAATAAAATCCAAGTTGAATTGCAAACATGTAGGTATATGGGAACATGTAACAAATATGATTTAAAATTTTAATTATGTGTGTAACCAAAGCTAATTTCACATATTAGATTCATCTTAGGACTCAACATGGGCTTAAATTTTGGATTTTTTCAATGCCTTGAACGTTACCACATATTTTGTGAATGAATGATATTTGGGTGATTTTGATATTGGCCGACTTTTTGGGTCTAATTCCGGTGCTGTCATGTTCAATATTTATCGTTGAATTTAACTTCGATCGAGCTCGACTCACATATCATTATGTTTCATATGCGTAGGTTAACATTGCTATGACAAATCATTCTAGTTGAACTCTTGAATTCATATGAAATCTAAAATAGAAAACTGGGAAGTCATATATGAATCTTTTTCTTCATTTATGATGCTTTAAGGCTTATACTTGTGCATAAGATACACTATATTAATTTTTTATGATGGAAAACAAAGGGCTTCTTATCCACACCTAACTAATTAATAATTAAGTCATGCATCCAAATCAAATATTTTTTTTTTTAATGTGCAAGTGTAAAATAGTTTCTTACAAGCAACTTATATTAAACACCTAACACTAGCCAATTTACATATTTAAAACTCTAAAATATTATATTTACTCAAATAATACTCAATTATTTAAATGGTATAAAAAATATTATCTTCCACACCATCACTATTAACTTTGCATCACAATGGGCGATCATCGTTAATTTATTTTCTCCATCACACACAATCGGTCCCTAGAACATTGTTGTGACCTTTTCATTTCTTATTTCTCTTCGAGTTCATACTTCAAATGTCTTGTGATGTCCTTTCCCTAGACCCTTCACCTCTTTCTCAAAGCCAAAGGTTTAGGATTTAAGTAGGAGCGAGTGGAGGTAAGAAATGTGGTCATGTTGGACAAAATTTAACAAAATTGTAGTTATTAAATATGAAGGTTTGGATGTTAAATATGTAAATAGGATAGTTTTAATTATTATGTATGCAAATATTTTTTTTAACTGAAGAGTCAAGCATCATAACAAAGGTTAGTTTCAGAACATGAGAATTCAAATGATTTTCATAGTATTGAACATTTATATGTTATAGAATTCATAGTTGTATTCCACTTTACAATGAGGTGAGTTCTAATCTCCTAACTTCATTTTTGGTGCGCTTAATCATACTCCAGGTCTTACCAAAGAAGTTTATAGAACGATTTAAGGGCGAACTTCTCGAAACTGTTGAGCTCAAGGTCCTAAGTGGTGATAAATGGCATGTTGAATTGAAGAAGACTTGTGATGGAGTTGTTCTTAATTGTGGCTGGAGGAATTTTGTTGCAGCTCATGGTATTCTAGAAAATGACACTTTGGTGTTTAAATATGATGGCTGTTCTTCCTTTCTTGTGTTGATGTTTGAGCAAAGCGGCTGTGAGAAAGTTGCTTCTCATTGTTCAATGAGAAAGGATCGTATGGAAGAATTATGTGCTATAGCTTCTGGCAAGAAACCCAGACATCACAACAATGGAAGTTCTTCCATGAATTATGAGCAACCAAATCCTTTAACTGTGGATAGAAAGACCTCAAGGGCACACAAAGATGTGAAAGACAAGCATTTCAGGAAGAGGAAGGATACAAAAAGCATTCCTAGACGTAAGAAGCGCTTTGCCGGTTCGAGGAGAAAGAACTCCTTAAATGGTGAGTTTTGGTAAATTATTCTTTTGGATTTTTAAGTGAAATTTGAAGAAAAATAATCTTGACTTTATTGTTTTATTTTTTTCATCATTTGATTATTCAGAACAAGAAAGTGCAGTTATAGAAGGGACAACCAGCGGTGGCGATGAAGTCTCTTTGACTGAACAGTGTGATCCTATGGATTTCATCATTTCAAAGAAAGCGCGTCTTACGGATGTAGAGAAGAATGTAGTTGTCAGCTTTGCTGAAACAATTCAAACAGATAGGCCTTCATTTGTATCTGTCATGGTGCCCAGCAGTACCAGCAAAAGGTTTTATTTGGTAAGAATACATTTCATGTATGGTTGTTCTTTGAGAGAATGATCAAAATGGTCCTCAACTATTTGCACAGGCGCAACATGATCCTAAAATTTTCCCCTAGTCTATTTAAATAGAAACCAAAATGGTCTCCCAACATGATTATTTTTGTCCCCTATTTAAATAGTCTGGGGATTATTTTAATCTTTATTTGAATAGTCTGAAGGCTAAATTGTTCTTTTACATAGTTTGGGATCATGTTGGTTTTGTGCAAATAGTCGGGGATCATTTTGATTTTTTTTAATGAAGTTCTTCTAATTTCTGAGTAATGCTTCCATCAAACAAAGATATTTAACATTCTTGCTTCTATAAGTTTGGTAGCACCTAAACTCAGCAAAGACTTGGTCCAATTTTCTGGAATCTGCGAGATTGATTTGCCCCAAACAAATTCAGAACACAGTTATCCTTCAAACACTGCCCTGCAACGAAATTTCAAATCTACTTTCAGATATATGATATGATAATTGGTCTAATTATGTCTATAATGAGCCCATTATTTAGGTCTGGTCAAAGCCTGTTTTATTTTGAGGCTGTGCTTTGCGTGAAATTAAACAAAAACTTACCCTTAAAAAAAAAAAGGTTTTATGGGGAATAGAAACAATTAATTTGCATATCATATTCACTTAAAAATTGATTTTATTGGTTTGAATCATAATTAAACCCGCTATTTCTTGTAAATTCTGCATTAGATATTAGTTGATTGTATAAAGCTTTGGGAAGGTTTCCCTTACTTGTGCATTATGCATGTTGCATTTATCAAAATATCACATATTCATCTTGTTAAATATTTGCGGAACAAAGGAAATTCAGTTTAGGTTATTTAAGGATTTATTTTAATTATTTTAATTAAATTAGGATTCTTGATTTGTTTATTTATTTTATTTGAATAAGTTATATATTTGTTAGATAATTGCATGTTTGAATTTTAGTTACATAGTATTAAATTTAGTTTAGAAAGGATTATATTTGAATATAAATAATTGATCATTTAGGTCAGCGTCTCAAAATGGCATAATGCATTAAATTAAAGATATTTCTCCTAAATGTGAACAAATGAAATTGAAAAATTCAAATCAAGTTAATAAATGCAAGAAATTTAAACATTGAAAGAAAAAAAAAAATATCACCCAACTAGCCAATGTCATCTCCTTCATATCTCCTCAAGAGCAAATTAAATGCTAGGAATTTAAATTCTAAGTTAAAAAATGTAAATGTTGACTTGATTTGAGCGGAAATAAGGAGAGATAGAGAGAGAATGAACATTAAATAAGGTGAGATAGTGATAAAATGAACAACAATCAATCGTCCTATTCTTAAATTGATTCATCTACTTATAGATGAGAGAGTACAATGATAATATTACATTTTTACCTCCACTTTAGAAGGGTTTCGTACTAGGGGTTTTCTGGTATTTTACATTTATAGATTTGTTGTTCGACTACTTTTTGGCTCAACCGACTAAGTTCAGTTGGCTTCGGGTCAATGAGATCAGTTTGGTCGGTGTGAGTCGACTGGCTGATATGGCTTGGTTGTCGATTCTTCATCACTGATGAGGAGCTTCTGGGGTGTCCATGGGGTGGTTGGAGATGTTGTTGAATTAATTCTTATTTTGATTCTGTTCTATTGGAGGGTAGGCTATTGCATTGAGTCGACTTTCCTGTAGTGGATGACTTAGATGCTCTTTTGTTCTTGTGTCTAGCCCAATGGTTTGTGCTCGGATCCTCCGGTCGTCTTGTCTGNAATGAGATCAGTTTGGTCGGTGTGAGTCGACTGGCTGATATGGCTTGGCTGTCGATTCTTCATCACTGATGAGGAGCTTCTGGGGTGTCCATGGGGTGGTTGGAGATGTTGTCGAATTAATTCTTATTTTGATTCTGTTCTACTGGAGGGTAGGCTATTGCATTGAGTCGACTTTCCTGTAGTGGGTGACTTAGATGCTCTTTTGTTCTTGTGTCTAGCCCAATGGTTTGTGCTCGGATCCTCCGGTCGTCTTGTCTGCCTAATTGTTCAGTCTGTTTGGTCTTGCTGGCTTGACTCGTATGACTTTGCTCGACGAGTCAAGTGGGTCTTATGATCTTCAGCCTTTGTTGTACCCCTTTCTTTTGTACCGTTGGATATCTTTAAGATCAGTGCTTGCACATTTTTAATGTACGTATTTTAACTTTCTGATTCTTTACTTCTTAAAAGAGACGCTGCAATAAGTATAAGAAAATGTATTACAAAAATTGATCGCATTCAATTTTTAATTAATGATTTAATAATTGAACCCCTTGATTTTCTTTTCTTTGATTTTTATAAATAGGGCGAGATGAGGCTCATTCCCATTCATTATTTGCTCTGCATCTTCTCTCAGTTGAATCGACTATCTTTCAAGGTTGAGCATTGCAAAGGATAACCCTTTGAAAACTCGTGGTGATGTCTTCAACAAAGACCTGTTTCATTTTTCTTTTGAGACACCGAAAGGGCGGGGCTATTTGGAAAATGAGAGGAAGAAGTTGTTTTGAAGAAGATGACAGTTGCACTCATATTGCTGGATCAGATGGGGTCATCTAATTTGTTCTTAGATCAATAATCAGAGGAACGTTCAGCTGACTGACCCAATCATTAATCTAATTGCTCAACCTTTTGCTGTGGCACAAGTCCCTCTAGTTGACCTGATCACTCAAATGGCTTTTGGTGACCTTACACTGTGTTTACTGGTGCCTGATGGTGAGAGGCCACGTCGATTATGATATTTAAGTGGATTCCTCTTCTTAGTAAGAGGGGCTTTGACCTTGTTTGAGGGATTTGAATTTTTTTTCTAAATTTTTTTTTATTTTACAATGTTTATTAGTGAAAATGACCTGGCTTTAAAATCTTGGATGACATTTCGGTGCCGACCGACGTAGGTAAGAAACTGACCGGGGATTTAGTGATANTGTTCTTAGATCAATAATCAGAGGAACGCTCAGCTGACTGACCCAATCATTGATCTAATTGCTCAACCTTTTGTTGTGGCACAAGTCCCTCTAGTTGACCTGATCACTCAAATGGCTTTTGGTGACCTTACATTGTGTTTACTGGTGCCTGATGGTGAGAGGCCACGTCGATTATGATATTTGAGTGGATTCCTCTTCTTAGTAAGAGGGGCTTTGACCTTGTTCGAGGGATTTGAATTTTTTTTCTAAATTTTTTTTTTATTTTACAATGTTTATTAGTGAAAATGACCCGGCTTTAAAATCTTGGATGACATTTCGGTGCCGACCGACGTAGGTAAGAAACTGACCGGGGATTTAGTGATANTAATAATTTATTTAGGTTCAAAACTAATTGAAGTATAAAGCCTATTAAAGGAGCAAGAGTAAGTAGAATGCAAAATCTAGATATGCATGATTGTATATTCTTAGTCATGAAAATAATATTGAACGGAGATATGATTGGAAGAAGCAAATTGTTCTCTTAAAAGTGAAATTCAAGCAATTCCCAGAGGTGACACCAAATTATTTCCATTAAAGAAAAAATCTGACAAGCAATAATAAGGGGAAGTTTATGCTGTTTGGATTGTGTAGGATAGTGAAGAAGACATGCTAGTTTAGTGCAATCAAAATGAGCGCTAAGATATGTGTTGTCTAAATTTTAAAGAGTAAAATAATGGTTTGAAAACCCATTGTTGGAGGTCTGATCAGTAGGAATGAAATTGTATGGCTAGAAGGCGAGAATCTAATTTTTTCTCACTAATAAGACTATACAATTTATACTAATTGAAAAGAATCTTAACAACAGTAATAAAAATCATTTGATAGTTGGATCTAAATGTAAGACATGTATTAGGCATGCATGCAAATTGAGTATTGCCAAAATTATAATATAAGATAAATGTGCTGTAAAGATAGATAAATGGGTTTAGTAATTGTTGAAAATTCATGATCGCAGATGATTAGAAAACAAATTCATAATAATATATAAGAATGAGAATATTTGCACCGAAAATTTAAATAAGGACAAGTCTTATAGGTTCGTAACTAAGGGATACACCAATCACAGATTTAGTCGGTGACTATTGCCATGTAGGTGTATATGTTGTATTAGTCTCTACTAAATCTAGTAGTCTCTTTTTGAACCTCTTCCAATATGCAAATGTTTTGACAAAAAATAACTTTTGATCACTTTTTCAACTTGCAAAAGCTTACGGTGGTATATTACCATTGGCTACTAAGTTTATTGCTTTTTTAACTTTTTGAATGCATACTCTGGTTATTGAACCATTGTTCTTTCTTTCATTTTTATTCCCATTCACTTTTAAACCTTGCTTCCTCTTCCCTTCTTTCTCACTTCTCTAATTCTCAAAATAATTCTTATCAAAATTAGTAAGCAAACTTTTGGTTGCTTCACACTAAATTCTATCAATTTTGTTCTTGTATTCATTCTTCTTATAGTGCTACATCGACAATATGTTTTGTCTTAAATATCCAAAAAAATATAAATTCAAGTATTTAACATCATTGTAAGTGCATTTGTCTTTTTTTTAAAAGTCATATTAAAGTATTCTTGCTGTTTTAAGTGCAAAGTTTATATGATTTTTTGTGATCTTTCATACAAAATTTTTTTTTTTGGAACTCATGCGCATACTCGTATGTGCTCAACCTTAAATTCAAGGCCTTGTGGTTTGAGAAAGGCACTCAACCACTGGACTAAGTTGGTCGTAAAATATTCTAGAATTATTTGCTTTAATAAATAAAATAAATAAGAGAATAACGAAAATAATGCTTTAATATAATGGCAATTAAAGAATAGCATTGACCTTCACACCTACTTGGCTGGGCGATGAAATTAAATATGTAAAAAATGCTAAAAAATGAATACAATGATACACAAATAAAGACTAATTCACTTTGAGTATTGTCGAGGCTGCTCAAACAATCTCTGTCTGTAAAATGGATTGGCTAATGCATTTTAAGCATCAAAATTACATCATGAGGGACTTTCCATAAACAAAACGATAAAATATGATGAAAAAGATGAACTATCAGTATGACTCCTGATTTACAACCAATCATTTTGAAGGTCGTTGAAGTTGCTAAACAAGTTTTGATCGCAAAATAGAGTTTGCCAATCATCTAAACATCAAAATTACAAAAATTGATACCCATATTGTTGTGGCTCTGCACATAAGTCGACGACACGTAAGTGCAAGCATGAACTTTGAGAAATTGCATGCTTTACAAAGCAATAACATGAATGTGATAATGCTAATTTAAGCTATAAGAGTAAAATTTGATACACAAATAATTTATTTATCGAGTAATATTTTATTATTAAATTAATAAAAAAATTCCCACCAAATCATATCCCTACTAAAACCTAAAACAACCAGCCTCCTTTTGTGCACCAAACTAGTTCGCAATCCCGGGAGATGCCCTGCTTTCTCCCACTTGCTTGTCCTGCACAAAGTGTTATTTTCATGTCTCCCTCCATGTCGAAACTCGCAAGCTATAGTCTCCTTTGCCAATTACTCACCTCTTCTCACACTTGATGTCATAAAATACTCAAACTAACGTTCTCTTGCCGGCTAACTATCCAAGGATATTCAAAACTAGTGCTCTTTTGCCCAAAAAATCTCTTGTCGGCCAACTGTCAAAGGAATTTGCGTTGCTTGTGGACTACGGTGTGCTTGAATAAGAGAAGACGGGCAGAGTTGAGGAGTTCAGGATATGTAGGAGCGGAATGAAGGCTGGGTGTGTGTGGGACTTGAAGAGCAGAGAATGAAGGAGATCAGGAAGTGGCGTGCCAAGGGAGAAGAGTGGCAAGGGGGACATATGTGATGTTGGACAACTTTCGTGAAACAATAAGAATGATAGTGAGCAATAGGGTTGAGATTGATACTAATAAAATCCAAGTTGAATTGCAAACATGTAGGTATATGGGAACATGTAACAAATATGATTTAAAATTTTAATTATGTGTGTACCAAGGCTAATTTCATATATTAGATTCATATGAGGACTCAACATTGGCTTAAATTTTGGATATTTTCATTGCCTTGAACGTTACCACATATATTTTGTGAATGAATGATATTTGGGTGATTTTGATATCGGCCGACTTGTTTGGGTCTAATTCCTGTGTTGTCATGTTCAATATTTATCGTTGAATTTCACTTCGATCGAGCTCGACTCACATATCATTATGTTTCATATGCGTAGGTTAACATTGCTATGACAAATCATTCTAGTTGAACTCTTGAATTCATATGAAATATAAAATAGAAAACTGGAAAGCCATATATGAATCGTTTTCTTCATTTATGATGCTTTAAGGCATATACTTGTGCATAAGATATACTACATAATTTTTTTATGATAGAAAACAAAGGGCTTCTTATCCGCACCTAACTAATTAATAATTAAGTCATGCATCTAAATCAAATATTTTTTTTCTTAATGTGCAAGCATAAAATAATTTTTTACAAGCAACTTATACTAAACACCTAACACTAGCCAATTTACATATTTAAAGCTCAAAATATTATATTTACTCAAATAATACTCAATTATTTAAATGACATAAAAAATATCATCTTCCACACCGTCACTATTAACTTTGCATCACAATGGGTGATCATCGCTAATTTATTTTCTCCATCACACACAATCGGTCCCTAGAACATTGTTGTGACCTTTTCATTTCTTATTTCTCTTCGAGTTCATACTTCAAATGTCTTGTGATGTCCTTTCCTTAGATCCTTCACCTCTTTCTCATAGCCAAAGGTTTAGGATTTAAGTAGGAGTGAGTGGAGGTAAGAAAGATGGTCATGTTAGACAGAATTTAACAAAATTGTAGTTTATTAAATATGAAGGTTTGGATGTTAAATATGTAAATATGATAGTTTTAATTATTATGTATGTAAATATTTTTTTTAACTGAAGAGTCAAGCATCATAACAAATGATAGTTTCAGAACATGAGAATTTAAATGATTTTCATAGTATTGAACATTTATATGTTATAGAATTCATAGTTGTGTTCCACTTTGCAATGAGGTGAGTTCTAATCTCCTGATATCATTTCTGGTGTGCTTAATGTACTCCAGGTCTTGCCAAAGAAGTTTATAGAACGATTTAAGGGCGAACTTCTCGAAACTGTTGAGCTCAAGGTCCTAAGTGGTGATAAATGGCATGTTGAATTGAAGAAGACTTGTGATGGAGTTGTTCTTAATTGTGGCTGGAGGAATTTTGTTGCAGCTCATGGTATTCTAGAAAATGACACTTTGGTGTTTAAATATGATGGCTGTTCTTCCTTTCTTGTGTTGATGTTTGAGCAAAGCGGCTGTGAGAAAGTTGCTTCTCATTGTTCAATGAGGAAGGATCGTATGGAAGAATTATGTGCTATAGCTTCTGGCAAGAAACCCAGACATCACAACAATGGAAGTTCTTCCATGAATTATGAGCAACCAAATCCTTTAATTGTGGGTAGAAAGACCTCAAGGGTACACAAAGATGTGAAAGAGAAGCATTTCAGGAAGAGAAAGGATACAAAAAGCGTTCCTAGACGTAAGAAGCACTTTGCCGGTTCGAGGAGAAAGAACTCTTTAAATGGTGAGTTTTGGTAAATTATTCTTTTGGATTTTTAAGTGAAATTTGAAGAAAAGTAATTTGACTTTCTTGTTTTATTTTTTTCATCATTTGATTACTCAGAACAAGAAAGTGCAGTTATAGAAGGGACAACCAGCGGTGGCGATGAAGTCTCTTTGACTGAACAGTGTGATCCTATTGATTTTATCATTTCAAAGAAAGTGCGTCTTACGGATGTAGAGAAGAATGTAGTTGTCAGCTTTGCTGAAACAATTCAAACAGGTAGGCCTTCATTTGTATCTATCATGGTGCCCAGCAGTACCAGCAAAAGATTTTATTTGGTAAGAATACATTTCATGTATGGTTGTTCTTTGAGAGAATGATCAAAATGGTCCTCAACTATTTGCACGGGCGCAACATGATCCTAAAATTTTCCCCTAGACTATTTAAATAGAAACCAAAATGGTCTCCCAACATGATTATTTTTGTCCCCTATTTAAATAGTCTGGGGATTATTTTAATCTTTATTTGAATAGTCTGAAGGCTAAATTGTTCTTTTACATAGTTTGGGATCATGTTGGTTTTGTGCAAATAGTCGGGGATCATTTTGATTTTTTTTTAATGAAGTTCTTCTAATTTCTGAGTAATGCTTCCATCAAGCAAAGATATTTAACATTCTTGCTTCTATAAGTTTGGTAGCACCTAATCTCTGCAAAGACTTGGTCCAATTTTCTGGAATCTGCGAGATTGATTTGCACCAAACAAATTCAGAACACAGTTATCCTTCAAACACTGCGCTGCAACGAAATTTCAAATCTACTTTCAGATATATGATATGATAATTGATCTAATTATATCTATAATGAGCTCATTATTTAGGTCTGGTCAAAGCCTGTTTTATTCTGAGGCTGTGCTTTGCGTGAAATTAAACAAAAACTTACCTTAAAAAAAAAGGTTTTATGGGGAATAGAAACAATTAATTTGCATATCATATTCACTTAAAAATTGATTTTATTGGTTTGAATCATAATTAAACCAGCTATTTCTTGTAAATTCTGCATTAGATATTAGTTGATTGTGTAAAACTTTGGGAAGGTTTCCCTTTCTTGTGCATTATGCATGTTGCATGTATCAAACTATCACATATTCATCTTGTTAAATATTTGTGGAACAAAGGAAATTTAATTTAGGTTATTTAAGGATTTATTTTAATTATTTTAATTAAATTAGGATTCTTGATTGTTTATTTATTTTATTTGAATAAGTTATATATTTGTTATATAATTTCATGTTTGAATTTGAATTACATAGTATTAAATTTAGTTTAGAAAGGATTATATTTGAATATAAGTAATTGATCATTTAGGTTAGCGTCTCAAAATGGCATAATGCATTAAATTAAAGATATTTCTCCTAAATGTGAACAAATGAAATTGAAAAATTCAAATCAATTTAATAAATGCCAGAAATTTAAACATTGAAACAAAAAAAAGAATCACTCTCAACTTGCCAATGTCATCTCCTTCATATCTCCTCAAGAGCAAATTAAATGCAAGAAATTTAAATTCAAAGTTAAAAAATGTAAATGTTGACTTGATTTGAGCGGAAATAAGGAGAGATAGAGAGAGAAGGAACATTAAATAAGGTGAGATAGCGATAAAATGAACACTAATCAATTGTCCTATTCTTAAATTGATTCATCTACTTATAGATGAGAGAGTACAATGATAATATTACATTTTTACCTCCACTTTAAAGGGGATTCGTAGGGGTTTTCTAGTATTTTACATTTATATATTTGTTGTTCGACTACTTTTTGGCTCAGCCGATTAAGTTCAGTTGGCTTCGGGTCGACGAGATCAGTTTGGTCGGTATGAGTCAACTGACTTATATGGCTTGGTTGTCGATCCTTCATCACTGATGAGGAGCTTCTGGGGTGTCCATGGGGTGGTTGGAGATGTTGTCGAATTAATTCTTATTTTGATTCTGTTCTACTGGAGGGTAGGCTATTGCATCGAGTTGATTTCCTGTAGTGAATGACTCAGATGCTCTTTTGTTCTTGTGTCTAGCCCAATGGTTTGTGCTCGGATCCTCCGGTCGTCTTGTCTGGCTCATTGTTCAGTCTGTTTTGGTCTCGCTGGCTTGACTCGTATGACTTTGCTCGACGAGTCAAGTGGGTCCTATGATCTTCTGACATTGGGTCAGCCTTTGCTGTACCCCTTTATTTTGTACCGTTGGATCTCTTTAAGATCAGTGCTTGCACATTTTTAATTATGTATTTTAACTTTTTGATTCTTTTACTTCTTAAAAGAGACGCTGCAATAAGTATAAGAAAATGTATTACAAAAATTGATCGCATCCAATTTTTAATTAATGATTTAATAATGGAACCCCTTGATTTTCTTTTCTTTGATTTTTATAAATAGGGCGAGATGAGACTCATTCCCGTTCATTATTTGCTCAGCATCTTCTCTCAGTTGAATCGAATATCTTTCAAGTGTTGAGCATTGCAAAGGATAACCCATTGAAAACTCGTGGTGATGTCTTCAACAAAGACCTGTTTCATTTTTTTTTTGAGACACCGAAAGGGCGGGGCTATTTGGAAAATGAGAGGAAGAAGAAAGTTGTTTTGAAGAAGATGACAGTTGCACTCATATTGCTGGATCAGGTGGGGTCATCTAATTCGTTCCTAGATCAATAATCTGAGGAATGTTCAGCTGACTGACCCAATCATTGATCTGATTGCTCAACCTTTTGCTGTGGCACAAGACCCTCTGGTTGACCTGATCACTCAAATGGCTTTTAGCGACCTCACACCATGTTTACTGGTGCCTGATGGTGAAGGGTCGCGTCGATTATGATATTTGAGTGGATTCAACTTCTTAGTAAAAGGGGCTTCGACCTTGTTCGAGGGATTTGAATTTTTTTCTAAAATCCTTTTTATTTTACAATGTTTATTGGTGCAAATGACTCGACTTTAAAATCTTGGATGACATTTCGGTGCCGATCGACGTAGGTAAGAAACTGACCTGGGAGTTAATGGTAGCAGACTAGGCTTTAGTGACAACAGACCAGTCGCCAAATGAAAGCGACTGACTCTGGAGTGAGGATGATGGAGTTGATTGCTACGACGCCCCTCTTGAAGGACGTAGGGGTGTAGCTAACTAACTCAAGACATCCCTTAGACGCTTGCCTGTCATCTGGACGAAATTAAGAGTTCCCTTATTCGGTCGTCAAAAATCCAATGGGGCAAGGAATTGTTCTAGTTGTCAGCTCATGTGGAGAAGGTGGAGGATGGAAGAGGTGGCGACTCTTCGCCAGGAGTAATCAGACATCCGTGAGAGATCCCTGATGATCCATGCCCAAGCTGAGTCAGATCACCTGGGTCAGTTTAGGTATGGAGTGCAATTCTTGTATAAGAGGTTGCTTAATCTAAGGCATATCTCGATCGAAGTTGCGATTGATCCCCTTTTAAAGTATTTTATTTCGGATAAATTTTTGACAATTATTGTAATTTGTGTCTTTTTCGACATAAAATCATTTTTGTCTCATTTTCTGTGTTGATGTGACTCCACTATGAACTCATTTTGGAAACTGCTATTGAATTATGTTTTTACTAATGTACGAAAGTTGGAATTTCTTTGTTTCTTTATATATATATATCTATATATTATGTGTATACGTGCGCATGTGTGCAGGTTTAGTGAGATCATGCTTCTCTTGCCCAATTTCCGTTTCTTTCACTCTTGAAATTCTCTATTTTTGTGCTCTGCTCGATGTCTCCTTGCTATCCTCCCCAAGATTTCGGGTCTGTCGCCCAGAACCACTGATCATGGATAACCTAGGGTGAAGTCGATCTGCTGTAGCTGACTTGTGTCTTTAATCCTAAATCATTCTCTGGATCACTGTGAGGTTGATCGAGCTACCTCTCTATGCTATGTCGATCTCCTATTCTATAAAGATCAATTTTGGTTTGGTCTTCAACTGCTCCTTTGTTCCGAGCTGCGTTCCATCTTTGCCAACTATGGTGTCATCCCCGCCCAAATTAAGCCCAACTCCATCGCATCCATCATGACCTTCGTCGTTTTGTATCACTCGTAGGGAATCCCATGGTCCATTGACTTCTTTAGCAATTATTTCCGTTCTGAGTTGCTCTGGAAGGGTTCATGTCGTTTTTGTCAGTTGGCAAGTTCCAGCTATTGGGGCTGGAGAATAAACTAAAGGATTGGATGTCCATTCTGCTTGGGTTCCTCCCCGCAGGGTTGTTTCATCCAGATGAGCCTTATCTGGCGAAGCCCTGCCAAAACCAAAGAGAAAAGCGTCGACAAGGGTATGGTTGGAAACTAACAAAATCGAGGGGCATCGACTCTTGATTCATCAATACTTTGAGCTGACAATTGCTAACAGGGTGCTTTAGTTGGTTGCCTTCGGTGAAATGACCGAAGAGGACTAGGAGGCCTCCGATGCCCCCAAGGCTGTGAGGGAGGCAACAATTGTTGCTCCTGCGGCCAAGAAGGAGACTTGGGCGGTTGCTCACCTTGAAAATGTCGAAACGACGAAGACACCGACACCCAATGTAGTTATGGTTGGAGAAAACTTGGAAGGTGCAGATCTTGTATATTCAAGGTGGTAGGATCAAGGCATTTTAGCCCTTTGTATTTTTACAATATCAGAGAAAAATGTAAGGGACGACCCTTGGTTGTAGTTTTTTGCGTTGACATGGTGGAATCTAGGGAAAATCGACACATCTAAACATTTGTAGGTGGCTATAATCTGGGGTTTTCCATGTAGCAGTTGATATGGTGAAAGCTATAAGGTGGTTTTTAAAGGTAGGCGATTAATGAGGTAAAGTGCTAAAATCGTTGTTTCAAGCAAAAATGAAGCGGGGAAGGTTGGAGTGAGCTAGGAGAGCACGACTAGGGGTGTAAAAGAGCCGAACACCTCGCTCGTGTTCGACTCATTTGTATTTCGAGCTCAAAAAGTGTGTTCGTGTTCGGCTCGTTTGTATAGCGAGCCGAACACGAGCCGTTCACGAACAAGGAGTCATTTTGACAATCCTAACCACATAGCCATAAGATGTTAAAGATAGGGGCAAGATTTAAAACATCATTTAAATCTAATTTAATAATTTTTATTCTTTTTTCTTAATTAATACTTTTAATTGATTATAAATCTTTGTAGCCTTGTAGTTAATTAAATTTTTTAAAAATACTAATTAAACACACACACACACAGATATATATATATACACACATACACACACACACACAATTGATTAGTAATATTTCGAGCCAAAACAAGCCGAACACGAACGAACAAATATTTGTTCGTGCTCAGCTCGTTAACTTAGAGAACGAGCCGAACACGAGCTTCTTAACGAGCCGAACACGAGCTGTTCGCGAACAACGAACTGTTTTGACAGCCCTAAGCACGACATGTCTCAAGTAGCTGTCTGTATTTTCTTTTACCTGTCCCGTTCTATTCTGGTGAATAGGGACATGTTGTTTGATGAATAATACCATGAGATAGTGTAAAACTATTGAATTGCAAATTCTTGTATTCTCCACCAATGTCAGTTAAAGTTTTATTTGGTTGTTGAATTGAAGTCCGACAAGCTATTTGAATTTTATGAAATGTGATAGAACTTCGGACTTGTGATACATAGGATAAAGCCAGGAAAAATAAGTAGAGTCATCAACAAATAACATGTAGTATCTATAACCTTGAAAGATGGTGTGGGAGATGGCCCCTAAACATGGGAATGTATTAGTTCTATGGGATCACATTGAGTAGGTTGAGCTGAAGAAAAAGGTAGAGGATCACTTTTGTTGTATTAAAAGGGTCATAAAAAGAAAAAGAGCTAGTAATTGGAAGATGAGGTTGTTGTTTAGCTATGGTTGCAAGAGTTTGGTGATTGGCATGTCTCAAATGTTGATGCCAAGGGCTGTCACGGTTTGTGGTAGAGAGGAGGGCTTTGTGAGTTGTTGGAATTGGATACAACCCATTACGGTAAGGGTCTTGAAGAAGAGTTTGCTGCGTTATTCGGTCCTTGATTTGGTAACCAACATCATCAAAGAACATAAGGCAATTATTATCAATAGTGAGTTGAGAAACAAAAATTAAGTTGTGGGAAATTTGAGGGTTGTGAAGAAGTTTAGTGAGAATTAGCTTTCGAGAAGGAGTTGGTAATAGATCATGTTCAGAGTGTTGTATGAGAATCATTTCACCATTCCTCAGATGAATATGATCAAAACCTTGATTTGGTTGAAGTTGATTTAGTGATGTGGTTAAATGGCTTTTAGCAGCATTGTCCAAGTACTAATCCGAATTGGTTGTGGAAGATGTGATGAGAGCTGTAGAAGGTGGAGGCCCAGTTAGTTGATTGTTAGCATTGAGTCGCTGACAACATTTGAGAGCTACGTGGCCGGGTTTGTTGCAGATTTGATAGTAGATCAATCCATTTGATTTAGGTTGTTGAGGAGCTAATTGTTTGGTTGTGAAGTCCGTAGCACTCTTGTACCCGAAAGTGTTAGTACTGTTTTCGTCGTTGTGGTATGGGTATTCACCCTTTCCTCTTTTGGTGTAGTGCCAGTTGAGAATCAGTGGGTTGGGTAGTGGAGTGATTGTTGGCAATGTTAATCTCTTCGCTGAAGAGAAGGGAGTAAAGATCTTCAAGTTAAATAAGATGTACTTTAGTTCTGATTTCTGTTTCAAAGGCCTTCAAGTTAAATAGGCCCAGTTAGTTGATTGGTAGCATTGAGTTGGTGCCAGCATTTGAGAGCTACGTGGCTGGGTTTGATGCAAATTTGATAGTAGATCAATCCATTTGCTTTAGGTTGTTGAGGAGCTAAATGTTTGGTTGTGAAGTCCGTAGCACCCTTGTACCCAAAAGTGTTAGTACTGTTTTCGTCATTGTGGTATGGGTATTCACCCTTTCCTCTTTTGGTGTAGAGTACCAGTTGTGAATCAGTGGGTTAGGTAGCGGAGTGATTGTTGGCAATGTTAATCTCTTTGCTGAAGAGAAGGGAGTAGAGATCTTCGAGTTAAATAGGATGTACTTGAGTTCTGATTTCTGTTTTAAAGGCTTGGTAGGATGGTGGAAGCCCCTTGAGGGTGTAGAGGATAATTTCTTCAGTTTCGTTCAAGGCTTTGGCTGCGATAATTTTGTCGACTAGTGTCTTGATTTGTGCAAGCTACTGCTTCATTGTTTTATTCTTCATTGATACACTGCGGAGTTCGTTCTTCAGTTGGATAATTTTGGATTGATTTGTGGCTTGCATCCTTTTTTCCATCGCTCTCAATATTTTTGAACTTCTCTAGAGATGGAGAACATAGGGCAAGATAGTGGCGGAGATGGTGGAAGATATTTCGACAGCTAGACTATGGTCAACCAACATCTAGGTATTATAATCAGAATTTGGAATGAGGGTACTTGATTCAATGGTATGTTTAGATTGTGGCTGCTTAAATGAACCACCAAAGTACCCTAGAAATCTGTTTGTCTTCGCGATTTTGAGAATATGAGATTTCTAAATAGGATAATTATCCGTGGAGGGAAATAGGGACCACAGTTTTGATGTTAGACATCAAAAATTTCAGTGAAAGAGGAATATCAACACTTGCTATTTGGAGAGACGTCATAGCGACATTGACGTTGGAGGTTAAGAATTCTTCTATTGCTATTTTGTTGTGGCTCTGACACCTTGAAAGAATTGAAACAGAGAAGTCAAGAAGCATAATCGAAGAAGAGGAGAAGGAGACCAAGATATTGTTGATTCATAATCTGGAATTCATTCCATACAACTACAACCGCGTACATTAATCATAAACTGATATAAAGACAAGGAAAACACCTGGAATCATGTTGGACAACTGAGATCAGTTTTAGAGGCTATAGTTCTGCAGTTGAAATTGAGAGTTGTAAAGTGCAATGGTGTGTTGAGTTGCAGGTGCATCTTTATCAAAAATAACATACATAGCTACCAATATTTTATAGTCATATAACATATTACATTCTTCAACTGGCAAGATCTTCACCCCTATTACTCCCCTTCAAGCTAATAGTCTCAGGTTGAATAGTTAGCTTGGTTTGAAGTCGATTAAACTTGATTCTGGATAGTGACGTGGTGAATATATCAGCTGGCTGTTCTTTTGATCTAATACAATGAATTAGAATATGTTTCGATTTGATATGATCTCTTATAAAATGATGATCGATTTCAATGTACTTTGTTCTCACCTGAAACACCGTATTATTAGCCAAAGGGATTGCTGATATGTTATCGCAGTATATCATGGTAGGATGTTTGATGTGAACATCAAACTTCTGTATAAGCCTTCGCGGCTATACAACATTAGTAATTGCCGCAATCAATGCTCTGTACTTAGCTTCGGTATATGATCTAGCTACTGTATTTTGCTTCTTAACTGTTCTTTTGAGCTAATACAATGAATTAGAATATGTTTCGATTTGATATGATCTCTTATAAAATGATGATCGATTTCAATGTACTTTGTTCTCACCTGAAACACCGTATTATTAGCCAAAGGGATTGCTGATATGTTATCGCAGTATATCATGGTAGGATGTTTGATGTGAACATCAAACTTCTGTATAAGCCTTCGCGGCTATACAACATTAGTAATTGCCGCAATCAATGCTCTGTACTTAGCTTCGGTATATGATCTAGCTATTGTATTTTGCTTCTTAACTGTTCATGAGATCAACTTTTGTCCAACAAGAAAGCAAAACTGAGTTGTAGATTCTTGATCATTCTTATCACTCGGCTAATTAGCTTCCACAAATGTCCTCGGAGTTTGTTCCCCAGACTGAATGACAAGGCCATGGTTCTGTATTCCTTGAATATATCTGAGAAGTCGGGTAAGGATTTCGAAATGATTAAGTGTGGGTTTTTGCATATGTTGATAAAGGATATATTTGGTCTAGTAATTGTCAAATGCTAGAAAGATCCAATTTGTTGTAGATAATGATGAGCATTATGAAATAACTCCGTTTCTATAGCCTGAAGTTAGTTCTTGGTAGGTAAGGGTGTAGCAATTGCCTTGCAATTCTGCATGCCAACCAAGTTTAGATGTTGTTGAGCATACCATTGCTTACTCAAAAAGTATTTCCATCGCATCTTTTTCACCTAAATACTCAAGAAACATGCCACAAGTTTTAAATGTTTGAGTTGAAATCTTGAATCAAGGTTCAAGCTAAGTGTAGATATAGCGATTATACAATCTCCTATATCTACAATATCATCTACAGATATCAAAACAAATATTTGTACTTTATCCTTGTGAAAAAATGAATAAAGGTGGATCAACTTTACCTTTAGTAAATTCCTATTCTACAAAGAAGAGAGTATCAAATCATCGTCTCAGAGCTTGCTTGAAACCATTAAGAGCCTTTTTGGTGAGACATGTTTTAGGTGTTGTGCATCTTGAAATTCTTATGGTTGATGCATGTAGATGGTACCTTGAAGATTACCATGTAAAAATGCGTTTGAAATATCAAATTGCAAGATCTCCCAATTATTATGAAGAACTAAAGCAAACAAGATTTTAATGGTGGGCATTCTATCAACTAGACTTAATATTTCCAAGTAATTTATCCCGAACTCTTGTTTGTAGCCTTGAGCTACAAACCTAGCTTTGTATTGAGCAACTTGACAGTTAGCATTGAATTTAGTGGTGTAAGTCCATTTAGACCATAGAATAGATGGATCAGGTGGTGGAGGAACTAATGCACGAGTTCCTTGTTATTGAAAGGCATGAAATTCCTCAGCCATAGTATCTCACTACTGAATTTGCTTGACTGCTTGCATATACCACCTAGGATCAGATTGTGAGGCAAAATGGTGTCCTAAATTAATCTTCTAAATAGGTTTAAGATGACTGGTCTTTGAGCAAGCCGTCATAAGATGTGTGGTAGAGATCGAAACAAAGCTTAGTAATTGAGAATTTGATACATACAAGTGATACATGACACCCTATATATAGACCTCAAGACATTAAGAAGGGGACACTAGGACAATACCAAAGATAGACAAAATAACATACATAGCTACCAACATTTTACACTCATATTACATATTACAAGCTTTAGTTGGCGGGGTCTTCACCCTTATTAATACTGTCATTCTCTTTACATAGCGCAAAGGTTTGTTATGAGTTAATGGTTCGATTGAATGGGTTCTTTTAAGCAAATGACATGTACTGCAGTGAGGGAATAATAACAAGTTGTTAACACCCCCCTTCTGTCCAAGTTCTTGACTGTTGGAGGTCAACAACTTGTTTCTTAGTTTGATAATTAGCGAGTGGTGGTTGTGAGTTGATTTTGAGATGAACATGATGCATCATCAACTGATGAGTTTTGAAGCAGCCTAGTATAAAGTGACAGTCTATTTCTATATACTTGGTCCTAGTATGGAAAACAAGTTATCGGAAAGCACTGAAGCGAAGAAATCATAGTACCCTGAAATTTGAAGAAATTGTCAAAGACAAATGAGGTTGGTTGTTATGGTAGCCTTTGCCTTGTATTCCACTTTAATGGATCATCGAGCGACGGTGCTTTGCTTTTCGTTAGAACAATTGATGAGTGTGCTGCCTAGGAAAGTGAAGTGGCCATTGAGAGACTTTCAATTAGTGGAGTCTCTAGTCCAACTAAGTCTAAACAGGCATGTAGAAAGAGATCTGATTTGTAGATATGAGACTGTACCTTAAATATAACATAGTATGTCTTTTGAGGTGTTGGGAGTATAAGCTTCGGGGCTGGTTCATTTGTTTGGCTGGTTGATTGTCACACCCCAACTAACATCATTGGTAGAGTCAATCGTGGTGTGATCGAGACTGAAAACTTGGTCAGACCAACTATAATCAGCAATCGTCCTAATTTTTATAATCAGAACCCAGTTTGTAATGAATTAGTCTAACTGGATTGCCGCAACATACATGATACATTGCTTTTCATATACATACTCGGAAGCATGAAAACTATATCATCTAAAGCATGAAATTATACAGAGCTCAATGTAATAAAAATATGCACTCAAAACATATGTACAGGCTTCCAAAGCTATCGTGCAAAAATTGTACAATGACGCACCTGGCTACTTGCCCCAGTACTTGTTGCCCTTACCTGGAATATAATAATGAAGAATGAGTAAAAATGAGCTTAGAAAATAATTAGAGCCAACATAAGATTTTATATATGAAAAAGAAACGTGCATGCTCGTGTGAAACTATACATGTCTACCCGCAAATCCTGACATGCTACATAAAAAGAGCATGAAAAATGAGCAGGTATAAAAACAACTGCAGTGTAACATGTAACTCATAAGTATGAAATCATAAGTATAACAAAAAACATACTCATAAGAATGTTCATAGTATATTATCATAGCAATGTGATTTCATAAATGTCATATCATAATAAGTCACTTGTTTCATGTACAGAGTTCGACTATTTTCATTTCATTTCATTGTGGGTCAGCACCTTGTCCCAAATGTCATATAAATTATCGATAAAGGTTGGACTTACTTCAATATAATAGTTATCGATAACCCCACCGATACCCACGGTTCCTTAACGTCCTGTCACCGTGAAATTTCCAACTGTTTCAAGAGTTTTGTTTCTATATAAATATCAGGAATACTGCATCCCTGTATAGTGTACTTGCAAGCACTTATATAATAGTGTACTTATAGCCAGGGGTGTAAACGAGCTGAACACGAACGAGCCCAGTCTCAGCTCGTGTTCGACTCATTAAAAAATATCATTGTTCGTGTTCGACTTATTTATATTTCAAGAAAAATAAAAAATATGTTAGTGTTTGGCTCGTTTTCTTAGCAAGCCGAACACAAAAAAAGACCTTTCTTGACAACCTTAATCATAATTGTAGAATGTTAAGGGTTGGGGCAAGCTTTAAATCTTAATATTTTTATTAAAACAATATTTAAATATAATTGAATATTATTTAATTCTATTTTTTAATTAATAAATTTAATTGATTATAAATCTTTNGTCATAGCAATGTGATTTCATAGATGTTATATCATAATAAGTCACTTGTTTAATGTACAGAGTTTGATTTTTTTCATTTCATTTCATTGTGGGTCAGCACTTTGTCTCAAAGGTCATATAAATTATCGATAAAGGTTGGGNATCATAGCAATGTGATTTCATAGATGTTATATCATAATAAGTCACTTGTTTAATGTATAGAGTTTGACTTTTTTCATTTCATTTCATTGTGGGTCAGCACTTTGTCTCAAAGGTCATATAAATTATCGATAAAGGTTGGGCTTACTTTAATATAACAGTTATCGATAACTCCACCGATACCCACGGTTCCCTAACGTCCTGTCATCGTCAAATCTCCAACTGTTTCCAGAGTTTTGTCCCTATATAAATATCAGGAATACTGCATCCCTGTATAGTGTACTTGCAAGCACTTAAGTAATAGTGTACTTATAGCTAGGGGTGTAAACGAGCTGAACACGAACGAGCCTAGTCTCAGCTCNGGTTTCCAGAGTTTTGTCCTTATATAAATATCAGGAATACTGCATCCCTGTATAGTGTACTTGCATGCACTTAAGTAATAGTGTACTTATAGCTAGGGGTGTAAACGAGCTGAACACGAACGAGCCTAGTCTCAGCTCGTGTTCGACTCATTAAAAAATATCACTGTTCGTGTTCGGTTCATTTATATTTCGAGCAAAATAAAAAATGTGTTAGTGTTTGGCTCGTTTGCTTAGCGAGTCGAACACAAACAAAGACTTGTTTTGATAATCTTAATCACAGTTGTAGAATGTTAAGGGTTGGGGCAAGCTTTAAATCTTATTATTTTTATTAAAATAATATTTAAATATAATTGAATATTATTTAATTCTATTTTTTAATTAATAAATTTAATTGATTATAAATCTTTGTAGCCTTGTAGTCCATTAAATTTTTTTAAAATACTACTCATGATATATATATATATATGAAATAAAACACAAAATTAAAACAAATCCAAACATCCACCAATGCTATCCAAGATGCCTGCCATATAGCAGCAGCACTCATCATATCTATTACCACAAGCTGCACTAAATAATGCTATTTACCATTTAGTGCTTGCAAAATGCCTGAATTTCACATTTACCCTTTTTGCTATAGCAAATTATCAAACTACAACAAAATTTGAAAATCCATAAAAAAATGCAACTCTTTTATAGAATTTCTCCTTCTATTGGTTCAATCCCAGCAGAAAACTTCATCCCTGAGACTTTGCCAAACAATAAAACATATAATCATTAAGAGTTAGTAGACTAAAGATTGTAGCGTGAGTCTCGCCACAGCAACAGCAGCTAAAGTTTCATCAGTGGGATCATCTTTTGCAGCAGCAAGAGTTGACAAGTAGCCTATTCTTGCTTCTTCCATCTTCACCACGTCTATTCCCTTAATGTCCTCAAAATGGGGAAGCGGTTCAGAAGAAGTATCATCAAGGCATGGAAAAGAGTCACTATTTGCAATTGCTTCAAACAAGGTCATCATTGCACTAATCTCTACTTCATTAGAGACAGCATCAACTTGAAGTTCCTCTAATTTTTTATTGACATCTCAGCTTCCCACTCTATCTTTTCCAAGGCAGGTTGTTTGTCAGCAAGTTTGATCTTAGCATTATGTAACTGCACATTGGTAGATTTGATCATTGCATCCTTCTCAACAACTTGGCGTCTTAGTTCACCTACTGATGCATAACTTTCATTTACTTGATTAGTTAAACTCTGAGCAGATTTTAACGCCTCCCTTTCTCTATTAACTTTTTCTGTAGCTCAGCAACTTGATCCCCTAAGAAAAGAAGCTCATTTATATCATTTTGGACACTTTCTTCTGCATCCCTCGTTGTCTTTATCGAATTAGTTTGAGCCACTTTTTTGCTCTTGTAATCTGCACCCAGCCTTCTCAGCTGAGGAGCTGGTGTATGCACAATCGAAGCTCGCCGCGCAAAAGATGAACTCGCCGTCTTATCCATGAGTGATTCAACGAGAGGGACCATTTCTACGAGGTTTTTGAAAAGAACCCGATCCACATTCCTGCCGGAGCTGCTGTTCTCGGTGGATGTAGGTGAAGCATTGATATATATATATATATATATATATATATATA
>JXCR01143602.1:44048-56553 GCA_002079205.1 Phalaenopsis hybrid cultivar
GAAGAGAGGAGAAGGATTCGGGAGAGAATGAAAATGTGAAGCTCTGAAGCCCTATTAGCATTATTTGTAGATATATCAAATATAATCTTTGCCTCTTAATGATGTGTCACTGGAAGTCTGGAATCTTTCTGTGCCTGATGGAAGAGTTAATACTGGTGTAGTGGTCAAATATTTCAACTCTTGAAAACTATGCTCGCATTCTGCAGACCACTCAAATTGAATATCTTTTCTCATCGACTTGGATAACGACATAACTATTTGTGAAAATCCTTTGGTGAACCTCCTATAATATCCCGTCAAGCTAAGGAAATTGCATACCTCTGTAACATTCTTTGGAGTTGACCATTCCACAATTGTCTTTACCTTCTGAGGATCTACTGAAATTTCCTGACCACTGATAATGTGTCTAAAAAAAGTAATGCTTCGCAGCCAAAAGTTACATTTTAAAAATTTTATATATAATTGATTCTATTGCTGCGGCCCCAATACCATCCTCAAATGTTTGTCATGATCTTCATTAGTTCTTGAATAAATCAGAATATCGTCAATAAATGTGGTAACAAACTGATCATCATACTGCTTGAAAATTCAATTCACCAGGTCTATGAAAATTGTAGGAGCATCAGTTAAATCAAAAGACAAAACTAAAAATTCATAATGACCATACTCGGTCCCAAAATTTGTCATAGTTATATATGTCTCTTTGACTCTGACCAGACGATATTTCAATCTCAGATCAATTTAGGAAAATACAGTTGCACATTCTAATTGATAAAATAAATCATCGACCTAGGCAAAGAATATATTTTTTTTATCGTCAGCTTTTAAAGTCTTTGTAATCAAATACATTTACCGCATGGATCCATCTTTCTTAACGAACAATACTGGATTACTTCACGATGAATTACTTGGCCTGATAAAACCCGTATCTATCAGTTCTTGCAACTGACGTTTTAATTTCTGTAATTCCTTTGGAGCCATCTTATACAAAGATTTGAATATTGGAAACGTTTTTGGTTGCTCATCAATATTAAATTCAACTTCTTGTTTTGGTGGTAGCCTTGACAATTCTTCAGGAAATACATCAGAAAATTCTGAAACTACTGGGATGTTTTTCAATTCCTGTACATCTATGTTCGACACTTCTAAGTTTGCCAAAAATTTTAGTTCGCCACTTCACAAATTCTTCCCAACTTTCATTGCATTAATCTGGGAAGATTGTGCATTTCGATCACATAGGATATAAAATAATTTTTCATTAGACGATTTCAATTTCACCCGCCTTTTCCAACATTCAATTATAGAAAAATGATTTACTAACTAATCCATCCCCAAAATGACATCAAAGGTCTAAATTGGTGCGATAATCAACTCCATTGGCAATTTATTATCATGAACATAAATATGCACTACACATTTTCTATTGGCATAAAAACCATTTCATGAGGGCATAATAACACAAAGAGCATGAGAAAATGCATAATATCAACATGTTGACTGGCAGCAAATTCATCAGAAATTAAGGAATGTGATGCACTTGAATGGAATAGAACTGTGACATACTGATCTTGAATTAGGAGCGTACCTGTAATCACTTCTTCAAATTATTTAGCTTCTTGAGGGATACTTGCAAAAACTTGGGCTTTTAAAGGTTGCTCAATTGTGCACTTCAAAGTTTCACCCTTTGTTTGCACTGAAGGCTTTCCTAAAACTTGAGTTCTTTTGGGTTAATTGCATTCCAAAAATTTTCTGGGCTGTCCCTGTCTTTGGATTGCCTGTGGTTTGTTGTCTTTCTTCTTTTCCGTAAACAATTCATTTGAATGTGATCTGACAGTCCACATTTGTAACATTTTCTAACACAAATCAAACACTGCCCAAAATGTCTTCTTCCACACTTTTCACAAATTGACTTTTCTCTCGAAGGCTGCTTCTATTTACATTGTGATTCACTTTTCAATTTTCTTGTTTTAAATGTGTTCTCTTTTTCCTAAATTCTTGTACTTTCCTGTCTGAGGTTGCTACTATTTACTGAAAAAGTTTAGCTCATTTTCAATTCTTCTTACCCCTTCAACAAGCACGAAGAAATAGTTGATTTCAAATGCAGCTAATGCCAACCTCAACTAATCTCCGAGGCCCCTTAGAAATATGACTCTTTCATCTTAGGTGTTGACATAGTGTGGTGCATATCTAAAAAGAGAAGTGAATTCTACCTCATATTGCATAACTGTTTTGGACCCTTGAGTTGCAAACATATATTGTAGTGCTAATTTAATTGATGATGAAATAAATTAATTTTTAAAGACTTTAAAATAAATTCTTCCTATCAAAACCGTAGAAGTGGTATTAGTTGAAATTTCTCTCTATTCTGCACTTGTCACCATCTTTCTGCTTCACCTTCTAACATGAATTAGCTAACATTACTCTCTTGTTCTCCGGACAACTCATACCATCGAGAATTTTTCCAATCTTCAGGAACCAATCTTCAGTGATGGTAGGGTCACTAGCACCCTTGCATGTAAGTGGCTTGAAAGACTGAAATATCTTTAAGTGTCGTTCCACTTCTGCCTTAGTTTCAAATCTAGACCCTGTACTGGTGAAGTATCTTTCAATAGCAGTCATTTTATCAACTAATTGTGATGTTAACTGCACTATGCCCTGTAACCCAGTAACTTTGGTGTCTTCATTTGTCTTGTCCTGATTTTCATTGTTTTTCAAATTATTTTCAGCTAACTAAATGCTCTGCACTTGTCTTAAAGGACTGGCCTTCAGTACTTTTTGATTCTTCTCCAAACATATTTATATGTATGGACACAATTTATTACTTAAATGCAATTTATTATATAATAATTTTATCGTGCACACGTGACATCTTAAGCTGTAAAGTTTACCCACTTCAGATTCATCAACCTATAGCTCTGTATAAATCACTTAATATTTGATCTCATTCTCACTTTTAAATCCAACACGCTTCCATTATTTTTTTCATCCAATAATCATGTTTTGATCACTTTCTGTCACACCGCAACTAACCCCCTAGTAGGGTCAATCATGGTGCGGCAGAGGCTGACAATTTGGTCAGATAAACTCTCACTTGCACTCGTCCTGACTTTTATAATCATGGCTCAATAAGTGATGAATTTGTTTAATTGAATCGCCACAACATACGTGATACATTGCATTTCATATACATACTAAAAAATATGAAAATCATGTAATCCAAAACATGAAAATTATAAAGGGTTGTTAAATCCAATATAATAAAAATACATACTCAAAACATATGTACAAGCTTCCAGAAAACTTTCGTACAAAAGCTATACAAAGACACACCTGATTACTCACCTCAATGCTCGTTGTCTCTACCTAGAAAGGCAACAATGAAAGGTGAGGAACAGTAAGCTCAGAGAAATAATCAAGACAAACATAAGATTTTCTACATTAAAAAGAAACAACGTGCATGCTCGTATGAAACTATACACGTTTACACAAATCATAACATGCAAGTATAACAGAAAACATGAAAAGAGAGCAGATATAGAAATAGAGACCGCAATGTAACATGTAGGTCGTAAGTATGAAATCATAAGTATAACAAAAAAATAACTTCATAAGCATGTTCACAGTATATTATTGTAGCGATATCATTTCATGGATGTCATATCATAATAATGTCACTTGTTTAAGATATATGGTTCAACTATTTCCATGTTCTTTCGTCATGGGTCATTACCCTGCCCCAAAGGTCATATAAACCATCAATAAAGGTTGGACTTCCCCCAACATAACAGTTAACGATAACCCCTCTGATTCTCACGGTTCTCTAATGTTCTGTCACTGCCTAATCTTCAACGGTTTGTAGAATCTCATCCCTGTATAAATATCAGGAGTTGGGAATATTATATCCCTGCATGGTTTATTTACAAGCACTTATGTAATAATCTATCTATAGCATTGCTCGTGACATTTAAATCATCACTTGTGCATCAAGTATTACATGTATCATAGACATAGACAAGATGCATAACGAATGAATTCCCGTAAGAAATTCATATCATATGTATAGTCATATGTAGTATAGTTTGATCGTAACATTACATGTAACATAAGAAAAGTAAACGTTCATTCATTCTTTCAGTTGCATTTATTCGTTTACAACATGCAGGATGTTCGAAATGCATTTGTATCAAATAGAAATCATATGAAAAACATATAGAAGATTATTTTTCTTAAATTAATACAAAATTATTTTACCTGACTTGATGAAATAACCCTATGACGAGTACCCAAACGTTCTCGAGCTTGTCGCCTCGTAATGACAACCTGAGGCTAGTAAACAACATAGGATTTCATAAAATTTGGATCATAACATGCAGCAAAAGTCAAAACGAAAGGGTGAGGAAGGTAATGAAGCCTAAAATGACGTGAGAGAATGATTCACACTTATAGAAATTGCCCTGAGCCTTGGATTGTGCTCTGCGGCTCCCAGGTGGATGCTTGTTTTGCCGCTAGCTCGCGGCCTTGCCACAGGGAGCCGAACGAAACTCCTCCAAGTGTCTTCTGCTGCTGGAAACCGAACAGGGAGAGTCAAACCGGAAGAGAGGGGAAGGAATCAGGAGAGGAGAAGGAAAATGCAAAGTTGTGGAGCCCTATTCAAACTAAATAAGGTGAAGGAATGTCCATTAGCTACAGTGCTCACGTGGCATTAGGGATTACAGATTAATTAAGGCTTAAAAAATGTTTAATTAATTTAATCAAACTTATAACTTTAGAATTTTATATCTCTCAAACCGCTCATAATTAACAACGTATGGTGCTTTATATGGAATTGATCGATTTCATGCATAGAATTTAATAAAATTATTTCGACCGAATTCCGAGAAATATAAAATTTAGGATATTTTTCAAATTTGTCGAATTTTACCAAGTTTATTGAAATTTTGGGCATTACATTAATTGAAAACAAATGAAAAATCTGGCTGAACTGAGATATTGTAGGGAGCTCACAAGTTGACGGTTGAGTAATGGGTTGAAAAATGATATGGTAGTGTCCGAGTGTGGAGTTGTCTTGCCCGGATGTGATGGTAGAGGTGCATTTCATCGAGCATGCCTGATTGTAGGATGGGTAAGCATATATTGAGATTGAGCTAGGTGAACCTTTCAATTCACGGAAGTCCCTTGGATTCCAAAGAAGTTGTTCACATTACAAAGATTTTGGATTTTGAATCATCGTGAAGTTGATATAATTGGGTTGAGATGGATTTGTTGCTTTCGATTAACAAAATATCATCAAGATACCCCTCTCTTCGTTGTAGGGGAGAAGGGAATGATAAGCTGTTCAAAATTAAAGTCAAGTTGTAGTAGGCATTCTGTCAAGGATGCAAACCACCGGCAAGGTGCCTGTTTGAGGTCATAAATAGCTTTCTCAAACAAGCAATCATGTAGTTTTTTCATATAATCCTTCTCTTGCAAGCGACATGGAGGAAAAAACATTGGATATGTCTGGTTGAGTGAGTTGCAAGTGTCTTTGGATGCTTACTATTTGTAGAATGCGGATAGTGGAAAAATTGGCTACGAATCTAAATTTGTCATTGTAGGCAATAGAATTCTTGCGACACTTGGTTAGGTTGGTCAAATTGCAATGAGTCGGGCTTTGTAACCTGTCTAAGTTATACTTGGTTCAGTAGGTCCAATTGCATCCTAATTCAGTCTGAGCTTTTTCTAGAGGTACTAGTATCCATGTCCCATGAGTTTGATGTGCTTTAAATTCTTTTGATACAGCCTTGCGCCAATGTAGGAATTTGATAGCTGTAGAGAAACATGTTGGAGCTACTGTGGGAGTTTGTTGATCAGACAAATGAAATATTTGTTTTGGCTTTAATTTTTTAGTTTTAAGTCATATAAGCAGTGGATGAGGAGTATGAGAAAAATGGTTCGATTAAGGAGTTGATTGGAGGATATTATTTCATGGAGAGGCTAGGTTGCTGTCGTGTGAAGTAGAGGATGAGGGTAGAATTGGAAGATGAGCGAGCTAATAGGTAGTGGTGCTAAATAGTTGAGGGATTTTGGTGAGGGAAGTGGTTTGTTAATTGGAGTGTTCTGGATATATGGAAAGGTTTGTTCATCAAAGGTGACATAGGTGGAGATGTCGGTTTCATGATTTTGTGTGTTAAAATATTTATAGTTTTTGGAAGTATTGGCGTAGCTATGAGCACTTTCGTTATAGCTTTAGGATGAAGATTAGATAGTGAGCACAGTTGGAGCTTTGGGAAGCAGAGACAACCAAAGATTTTGTGGTGATCATAGGATGGTGGAGATTTGTATAGTAATTAATAGAAATAGATGTTGGTGTGATGGATGAGGGCATTCTATTGATGATGTAAACAATAAGGAGTAGAGTATTTACCTATAAATGAAATAGACCAGCATCGATCATAAAAGTATGAATTGTTTCAATTATATGTTGATGTTTACGTCCAACAACACCGTTTTTTCGAGTATCGAGACAACTGCGTTGATGGGTGACGCTCGAGCGAGTTAGAATGTCTTGGAGGGAACTGTTATAATACTTGTAAACACACCATTAGTTGAAAGTGTTTTTATTTTATGATTGAAGTAATTTTCAACACAATCTTTGAATTCTAGGAATAATTTTCAAGTATTTGAGCTTTATTGGAAAGAGCCAACTATAATTACAGAAGTCATCTATGAAAATAATATAATATTTGTAACTTTAAAGTGACAAAGTTGGAGCATGACTCCAAACATCAGAATGACTTAGTTGTACGGGTGAATTGCTTTAGAAACTGGAGAAGGCAAACTTATGTAACGGCTTCTGGTCATTTGACATGAATTACATAGAGAAAGTAGTCTATAGTACATAAACTTGGAATTAGTTTAGCTAAAGCATGTTGAGTAGGTGATGATGGGTGATCGAGTCTTTTATACAAGAGAGTAGAAGCTTTGGAGTTGCGGTTTTCGAGTCCTTTGTACAAGAGAGTGGAAGCTTTGGAGTTGGAGAGTATATGGATGGCGTAGAGGATGATGTGGAGTTGCAGGCTGGATTGGATGGATGCTATTTTGACTACATTTAAGAAGTGTTTGTTGGGTCTTCAAGTCCTTGGCGGAGTATTGTATAACAATTATTCTTAGCGGTAAGCTTGTGAAAATAATGTAAATTGTAAGCTAAAGTAGGAATTATGAATAGCTTTGAGTTGTAGCTTACGATTTGGAATTGAGAGTAGACCTTGCCCAGTTGAAGTGATGGTTAGTGTTTGACCATTGCCAGTGATGATTTATTTGCTATGTTTGTATGGTTATGGATTATCTAGCTTGTTTAAACAATAGTGAGATGTGTTGATGCTCCGGAATCAAGTATCCAGTCAAGGTGACGATTTGAAGTTGTAGCTATCAAGGTTTTTTGAGGAGATAGTATGGTCCATTGTGTACCGATATTTTGATGCTGTGTTGCCAAACTTGAGGCGTTTGGCATTCTATGAAGCAACAGTAGATCGATTGATTCCTTCAAAAGATTGTTGGGAGAGATGCAAGTAAATTCATGGAAACAGATTCAAGAAATCCGAAACAGAACTTTGAACATAAGCACACAAAACAAAAAAGCTACAAAAAATACAAATAACACATGGATTTAAGGTAGAAAAGTCTCAGAATGGGAAAAAAATCACAGAGCTACACCACACCACAAAAGAAATCTATTTTGCAGAAAATGAGGAAGATAGTACAAATTACATCACACTTAAGCATCTCCAAATCTTGAAGCACTTGAGAATGCTCCTCTTATCTCCTTTACACAAGAGATCAAAATCACATACTCCCAAATCGGCAAAACTGAAACTTTAATCAGAGAACGACTCAATCAATTATTGGTGGCATTGCGATGCTCCAATTGATTCTTCGATGCTGCATCCAAATGCGGCAGTGTCATGCTCTCGGGTTTTGAAATTTGGATTGGGTGTTGCGGCGCTGCTGTCTTCGGTGCTCGAGCGCTATTGGTCTCATGCGGAGGAGCTAGGCACAAAAAAAAATTCGGGGGCAATGACCGGGAACCCAATACAGTGGGAACACCCCCCTTAACCCTAACAAACTCACCGTCAAGTTTGATTGACAAAACTTTTGTCTTTGAGTGAACAATTGATTGACACAATCAGCCTCCACATAATAATAAAAATTGTATTGTTTGGCTTATGTTAGTGTTGAATGTGCCGTGGCAAGTGGAGGTGATTGAGTGACATCTCTTGCCTCATTCATTGGAGGAGAAGAGTGTTAGTTTGTGATCCGGTTGCTGAGTAAGAGAGTTCCCTTGTGCAGCTTCATTTGCCAAGTTGATTTCCTTGCTACATAGTAAGTAGAGGTCATCTGGACTAATGAATTAAATACTTGTGCAAATTACTGTTTTGAATGCTTGATATGATGTAAGAAAACCGGTTAGTGTAAAAAAAGTAGTATCTTCTGGGTCTAAGGTTGTACCGTCAGCAGCAATTGCATCTAATTTGACCTTGATATTGGCCAAGTATTCTGTCATGGTTTCGGTTTCTATATTTATTGTATGTAACTCATTTTTTAAGGTGAATAACAACTGGTTAGTGAATTGCAGCCTTTCATTGATGTTATTACATATTTCATTGCATTTGTTGAGATCAAGGACATGGGGAAGAATAAATGGAGAGAAGAGAATTAATTCTCTGATACCATTAATTCTCCCTGATATTATCATTATAAATGTTTTCAGCTGCTTAATTTCATATCATCTTTGCAGACCATTCCCATGTCTTTTGCCATACAGTACCTTCCTCGATTAAGCCGGCGAGTTCTTCTTCAAGTTAAGGACAAGGAGAGCTCTTGGTCTGTTCATTGTCTTGTTCAGAGCCATTCAGTTGGGTTTTCTTCTGGATGGAAGGCATTCGTCCATGACAACCAGCTGAAGGTAGGGGATATATGTTTTTTTGAGCTGTTGGAAGCTGAGGAAGAAGACATATTGATGACTGTTCATATCAATAGGACTGAGGAGGCTTTGCCACCTTAGATTTGGTTTTGTACTAATTGCAGCATTTTTGTTTTTGTGAGACTGCAAATAATAGAGAGTGAAGGAGTTTAGGTGGTTTGAAAACTTTCTGACCTGAGTAGAACTCTGATGTAGTGAGGTTTTGATCACTAATTATTTTGATTTTTGGGTTTATAATTATATTGAGGCCTTTTTTTTATGTTCTGCTTCATTTATTTGTGCATGGATATGGGATTTTAATTTGCCTAAAAGAGAAGATTTTTCTTTTTTAGTTGATTTTTAATTGCTTGTTTTAGTAGGTAATCTGTTCCTCTAAGGCTGCAAAAGATAAGGAGGCAACTATGATTTTTCTTTTTTTAGTATTAAGAAATGTTTTTGTAAGGTTTTAGTAAGGGCATTTACAAACATGCCACATAATTCTTATGTATTAACTTAACTAACAAAGTATTTATATTAACATGCATTGCACCAAAAATATTATTATTATTATTTAAAAGTGAAATATACATTATCATGCAACGATTTATGGCACTATAGTGCAATAAATGTAAATATCAAATTTTAGTGCAATGAATGTGAATATCAAATTTTAGGTGTTGGTGTGATATTTATTTAAATTTCTCTATTTAGTTTAATTTTATAGTAGTATTAACATTGGATAAAATAGAATGTATCGATTGAAAGGTTGGTTTTTTATTTTGAGCTAAGCTCACTTGAAAATTTCTTGCTTGCAAGATTAGATGATAGTTGTACGCTAAACATATGTTAGCACAAATCTTGAAATTTTCTTGCTTGCAAGATTAGATGATAGGTGTACGCTAGACATATGTTGGCACAAATCTTGATTAGATCCTATGAAGGCATGGTAAAAAATGACCCACATGTGAACTGTTGTGTACATTCATAGCCTCAACAGGTAAATTACTTGGCTATCTCGTTACACCGGTGGGATGCAAAGCTAATTCTGAGAAAGTGCAGGCATTACTGAACATGCATTCACCACAAAATATCAAAGTAGTCCAAAGGGCGACCAATCAAAGAGCATGACTTAATTGGTTCATCTTTGAAGACAGGTGACAAATTCATCCTATTTTTCAAAATGGCCACAAAAGCGAAAAACTTCGAATGGTTGGCCGACTATGAACAGAAATTCACGAAGTTGAATTATTCCATAGCTTCACCACCAATGCTACAAACTCTAATACCAAACAAAGATCTCTATTTGTACTTGGAAGTTGGAACTGATGCCATCAATTCTGTATTGTTTTGTGAGGAGTTAGGAATACAATTATTAGTTTACTGCAGCAAGAGTCCTCCATGACGCCGAACTCAGTTACGCAATTATGGAGAAGCAAACATTTGCTTTGATTATGTCAGCTTGTAGATTTCGACCATACATTCAAATGCATCCCATCCGGGTAGTCACTGACCATCCATTGCAGTCCATCCTCACTCGGCCGGAGCACTCTAGACAGTTCCTCAAATGGGAGGTAATGCTGAGTGAGTTCAACATTACCTAGGTCTCCTTGACAGCTATCAAAGTGCAAGTAGTATCACACTTCTTGGCTAAATTTTAGATCCATGCATGCTGAGCGAAGGAATCAGTGTTGACCGAATGACATGGACCTTGAACATTGACGGGGCCTCCACTCAAATAGGGGCAAGAATTAGGTTGGCTCTACAAACCCAACTAGAGAACATCTCCACTATTCAGTGACCATTGAGTTTGAGGTCACACCTGGCACAACAAATGGGTGTCAGACACTTACATGTGAAGTTAGACTCCCAGTCACAGGTGAATAGGAAAATTGAAGCTAGATACTAGATAATGGCAAGTACCTCAACAAATTTAAGGACAAAATATGGAAATTCATTGATTTCAAGATTGAGCACATTGATAAGGAGGATAACTGGGTGGCTGATCTCTTTCCAAGCGCATCTTCATTGGGGAGGGAACACTTTAGAAACTATTCCAGACAACCAATGAAAAGCTTGAAGCAATGAAGGTGGATATCGAAGTGGTAAGAAGCTAGATTGATCCTTAACATCAATTTTCGGAAGATTGGAAAAATAGTTAAGGAGGTCAAGAGCAAGGATTCCTAATACTTACTGATTGAAGGGAAATTTTTTTGGGAATTGACTACTTCTCTTTAACTGAGGTGCATTAGAGAGAATAAAATAGAAAATCTCTTGCGGGAGATACATTTATGAAAGTGTGAGGTTCACTTTAGAGGGAAACCTCTAGCGCATAGAATTCAATGGCAAGACTACTTCTGGACAAAACTCCTAAAGATGTAAAATAATTCTCAAATAGGTTCAAGCAATGCCAAAAGTATGCACCATCATAACACCAGCTGACCCACATGTAACAGTTGATCATCAGCCCTTTGCCTTTTACCGTCTAGTAGATTGAAATCCTTGAACTATTCCTACCATCTAAGGGCCAAAGCAAGATTCTCCTAGTTGTGGTAGATTACTTATCTAAGTGGATTGAGGCAAAGCCACTCACCCACATAATAGTGGAGGTTGTTCGGAACTTCATATGGATAGACCTTATTTGCAGGTATAGATTGCTGCTCAACCTCATTATAGACAATGAAACTTTATATGCAGATAAGGCAGTGAAGGACTACTGCCAAAGTCAAGGGACCAGATTAAATTTCATGCCATCACATCACACCGGACTAACGGTCAAGCAGAAGCCGCCAAAATGATAATCTTGAACTTCTTAAAAAAGAAGGTTGAAGGCGCAAGGGAAAAGTGAGTTTATGCCCTACTATCCATCCTCTAGTCGACCAAAACAAAACAATCAACCAATACAGGAGAAATGTCGTTTATGTTGCCACATGGGATGGAGGGTATGCTACCAGTGGAGTATAACCACCATAGCCAACGTGTGGTAACGACTTCGGCTTTCAGTGAGGAACTAGCCAACTGGTAGGAGTCAAATGATGAGGGAGCAACACTTGCACTAGTCTTGACTGAAGAAACTTGAACCAACTCCACCCTATGATAGAAAGATGTAAAAAGGGGCACCACGAGTTGCTACAATAATCATGTCTAATAGAAAACGTTCATGCCCAGAGACCTTGTATTCAGGAACACTAACCTAGCCGCATGCAGGCAGTTGGTCAACAAACACATCTAGACCTGGACTGACCCATTTATCATTCTTTGATCAAAGGGCCATCTTTGGTGTGTAAGTTAAGGACCTACACCATCCCTCAAACATACAACGAAGATGATCTTAAAAGCTTATTCCTTTTGAAGAAGGGTCAACGAATTAGAGTAAATATTTCATTTTTTTATTAAAAAATCAAGAGTAATAGTTTTATTAAGAAGAAAATACTTTAACTTTTAGCCTAACTTAACCCCATTATGAAGTAAATATTTTTTACAGGCGGTTTTCAGGCAAATTTTGATCATTGCTTTTGAATAACTCAATAAGTACATGTTAGCTATTGGTTGTTATCGATTTTGATTCCT
>JXCR01143602.1:59806-137888 GCA_002079205.1 Phalaenopsis hybrid cultivar
AAAAAAAAAAAAAAAAAAAGAGAGACCAAATATTAAATGAAACAATTGGATGAGGTAGCGGAAAATGCATATTATATAAAGGCTCAGCATTTGGGTTACTTCACAATTATCTAATATACATGAATGTTTTAACACTCGGATAGTTCAAAATTGAAAAAAAGGAAATATCTTGAACCTATTTTTTTGGTTACAACTCACACCAAATTGAAATTAATTAAAAGCCACATTTTATTTTCAATATGATATTGATTCAAGGAATGTCCTGCCTCTCTTCATCTAGTGATGAACCTCTCATCATGAGGAAAAAATATCGCGTCCGGAGTCCAGACAGAAGTAGCGTCCGGACAACGAACACTGAAGTACTGCGTCTGTTGTCTGCACACTGCTTGCGTCCATACTCCAGGCATAATATTTTCTCCATCAAGAGACGAATCTGGAACTATTCAGATGTATATTTATCTTTATTTTCTAACACTATTTGTGATTGGGCTGGATTTCATCTTGGTTCTTATATGCTATAGACTATGGAACTTGCTTTCTATTTCTCTATTAGTTCTAGGCCATTAATTTGTTACTTAAAAATTATTCCGATTGTGAAAATTTTAAATATGAGAACAGAATTTACAATAAATAAAAATACGAACATAATGTATGAAGTTCATCATTATTTATTGCTCAAAAATTAAATTTACTTAAAATAAAAAATAAGTTCTACATATACAGTTAGAAAACATCCATTCGGTCTACGAGGCGACAGATTTACGTATAGGTAGTACTTCTTGTCTACATGTCCTTAGCTCCCTTCATTGAAACTTGAAAGAGTAGATAACTCCCACTGTATCAACTAATACTGTTGTTTACGAGTACATCCACTCAAGGGGAGCACCTCATCATGTGTATGTGTATTTGTGATGACGTGCTCTCCTCAGATTGGCTGTTCGTACATGCAGATTTCGTATGTAATAATTTCTCTTATTTTACATTATTATACACACTTGTACATTTAGGGCTGTTAAAACGGCTCGTTATTTGTGAACAGCACGTGTTAAGCTCGTTAACATAGCGAACGAGGTGAACACGGGCTTCTTAACGAGTATAAATGAATAAAGATTTGTTCGTTTGTGTTTGACTTATTTTGGCTCAANTCGAAGCTTCACGCTTCCGTTCTGCTCGTGAAGCTCACTGTTCCTGCTGCTTAACTCCGACAGCTCTCCTTGCTCTGATGGTGCCTCCTTGTTTGATTGAGCCGGACAAAGTTTCCTTTGCTCACGTGGTGGGTAACCCTCAGGTAGAGTCCGCAGTGGGATTCCCCTCAAGTTATAAGGAATCTCGTGAGGGTACAGATGATTGTCATTTTATTAAAAAGGGAAGCAGAAAAGGCGAAAAAGATGCAATCTTTTTTTCTGAAATAGAAAATTCTACCATGACGGAAAAATTCAAGTTTGCTTTTATTGAAAAATTTCAGTGGGGACACCCTCCTATGGAGGTTATCAGAAGGAGTGTTGATCATCTTAAGCTAGTAGGCAAGTGGAAAGTGAGAGTCATGGATAGGAGACATGTGTTGATCCAACTAACAGTGACTGAAGACAACACCAGAATTTTTTCCAAGAAATATCTTAATATCGAAGACAAATCAATGAAGTTACTCAAGTGGTCTCCTAATTTCGACCCAAATCATGAAACTCCTACTGTACCGGTATGGTTTAGTTTACCTGGTCTCAAGCTGCATTTTTTTCACCATCAGATTTTCTACTCTATTGGGGTTATCCTTGGGGATCCTTTGAAACTAGATCTGAACACTTTCAACCTAAATAGACCCTCGGTGGCCATAATACTTGTGGAAAGGGATATTACTTTACCGGATGTTACTGAAGTCTTGCTGGGCACAACCCATAATGGTTATTGACACCAAATTGTCTTGGAACACAAACTCCCATATTGTACCCACTGTAAGATGTTTGGTCATATCCTTTCTAAATGCCACAAATTCCATCCTAATTTGAAATCTAAGGGTCAAGTGAATAAGGATGGGTTTAACCCCACTGCTGTGGACATTTTAGTTCCACTTGAGGATGATACTACCAAACAAGAGGTGTCTGTTGCACTTGAGGACCCCCCATGACACTGCTGTTACTGTTACTGCGAGTGATGTGATGCTGGCACCTACAAACTCCATTCAAAATAATTCTGATGGACTATTGCCTATAAATGATAGTGTTCAGACTGATAATCAGGAGAACCTCGCAGCTCCACTTCTTCAAGAAGTAATCGGTGTAGCAGTAACTCGCACTTCTCATATTGTAGAACCTATTATGGGCACTACTGCTCCTTCTGGTTCAGCTCTACCCCATCAGGCGAATTCTTCGGAAGAGGAATGACAGGTTTACACTTTTAGGAGGAAGAAGAAGAATGAAGATCTACTAGAGCTTAGGACTCTTATGGATGATACTGTGGTTACTAAGGGTAATGGTCAACACTTTATCAATCTGCTAGTTGGACCAGTAATGAGAACTAGAGCCATAGGCAAGACTAGATTGGGATGACCCACACTTTTTCAGCGCTCGGGTGGTTTTTGGGTTTCTTTTTATTTCGATATATACCAATCTTTTACATGTTTTGGTGTGTGTTGTACCGTGTGGGTTGGGTGTTTAGGCCCACTCATACAAATCTATCTGTATCTTTATCTTTAATATATCAGCACTTGGACTTTTTCAAAAAAAAAAAAATTATATATATATATATGTATATATATACATATATNTTATTTCGAGCAAAAATGAGCCGAACACAAATGAATAAATCTTTCTTCATGTTTGACTCGTTTATATAGTGAGTGCAAAAAAAAATGTTCGTATTCGACTCGTTAACTTAGTTAACGAATTGAACACGAGCTTCTTAACGAGCCGAACATGAACTGTTCACGAACGAGCCATATTGATAGCCCTACCTATTGCATTATTTGTGACTTTTAAATCATCATTCCGACATCGAGCATTACATGTATCATAGGCATAGACAAGAAACATAACAAATGAAAACCTGTACGAAATTCATGTCATATGCATAGTATATCTAGCATAACCTGATCATAACATTACATGTATCATAAGAAATGTAAATGTGCATTCATTCTTTCAATTGTAGGTATCTATTTACAATTTACAGAAAATTCTAAATGCATCTTTGTCAAATAAAAATCATATAAAAACCAATAAAATGTATTTTTTTTAAATTAACACAAGATTATTTCACCTGACTTGACGAAGTAGCCATACGACGAGTGCTCACATATATGTCTCGAACTCACCTTCTTGTATAGGCAATCTGAGGCTAGTAGACAATATAAGATTTCATAAAATTTGACTCATAACATGCATTAATTTCTAATAAATATCTCTAATCGACTTATCAGCATAACTGGTGCCTAATTTCCTTTCCATCACCTCCAACCACACCTCCTCGATGTTGATTTCGTTCTATAACCCTTACGGAAGCTCGCAAAGGACTTTCAACGCTTCTGCGATACAATCGACGCCTTCTATGGCAAATGGAAATGATATTTACATGAAAAACGAGGCAAAAGTCAAAATGAAAGTTTGAGGAAGGAAATGAAAGCCTAAAACAACATGAGAGAGGGATTCACACTTATAAAAATTGCCCTGGAACCTTGGATTGTGCTTTGCGGCTCCCAGGTGGCTGCTCAGTTTGCAGCTAGCTTGCGGTTGTTCACTCCTTGCACTATAGCAAGGTCGCGACCTTGCTACAGGGGGTCGAACGAAACTCCTCCAGGCAGCTTTTTGCCGCGTGAAACCGAACAACGAGAGTCAAATCAGAAGAGAGGAGAAGGATTCGGGAGAGAATGAAAATGTGAAGCTCTGAAGCCCTATTAGCATTATTTGTAGATATATCAGATATAATCTTTGGTTCTTAATGATGCGTCACTGGAAATCTGGAGTCCTTCTATGCCTGATGGAAGAGTTAATACTGGTGTAGTTGTCAAATACTTTAACTCTTGAAAACTATGCTTGCATTCTACAGACCACTAAAATTGAATATCTTTTCTCATCGGCTTGGATAACGACATAACTATTTGTGAAAATCCTTTGATGAACCTCCTATAATATCCCGTCAAACTAAGAAAATTGCATACCTCTGTAACATTCTTTGGAGTTGACCATTCCTCAATTGTCTTTACCTTCTGAGGATCTACTGAAATTTCCTGACCACTGATAATGTGTATAAAAAATGTAATGCTTCGCAACCAAAATTCACATTTTAAAAATTTTGTATATAATTGATTCTATTGCAGCGGCCCCAATACCATTCTCAAATGCTTGACATGATCTTCATCACTTCTTGAATAAATCAAAATATCGTCAATAAATGTGGTAACAAACTGATCATCATACTGCTTGAAAATTCAACTTACCAGGTCTATGAAAATTGTAGGAGTATTAATTAAACCAAAAGACAGAACTAAGCATTCATATGACCATACTTGGTCCCAAAATTTGTCTTAGTTATATGTCTCTTTGACTCTGACCAGATGATATTTCGATCTCAGATCAATTTAAGAAAATACAGTTGCACCTTCTAATTGATCAAATAAATCATCGACCTAGGCAAAGAATATTTTTTTTGATCGTCAGCTTTTTAAACTCTTTGTAATCAGTATATTTACCGCATGGATCCATCTTTCTTAACGAACAATACTGGATTACTTCACGATGAATTACTTGGCCTGATAAAACCTGTATCTATCAGTTCCTGCAATTGACATTTCAATTTCTGTAATTCCTTCGGAGCTATCTTATACAGAGATTTGAATATTGTAAACGTTTTTGGTTGCACATCAATATTAAATTCAACTTCTTGTTCTAGCGGTAGCCTTGACAATTCTTCGGGAAATATATCAGAAAATTCTGAAACTACTGGGATGTTCTTCAATTCTTGTACATCTATGTTCGACACTTCTAATTTTGCCAAAAATTTTAGTTCGCCACTTCACAAATACTTCCCAACTTTCATTGCATTAATCTGGGAAGATTGTGCATTTCGATCACAGAGGATATAAAATAATTTTTCACTAGACGATTTCAGTTTCACCCGCCTTTTCCAGCATTCAATTATAGAAAAATGATTTACTAACCAACCCATCCCCAAAATGACATCAAAGGTCTAAATTGTTATGATAATCAATTCCATTGGCAATTTCTTATCATGAACATAAATATGCACTACACATTTTCTATTATCATAAAAACCATTTCATGAGGGCCTAATAACACAAAGAGCATGAGAAAAATACATAATATCAACATGTTGACTGGCAGCAAATTCATCAGAAATAAAGGAATGCAATGCACTTGAATGGAATAGAACAGTGACATACTGATCTTGAATTAGAAGCGTACCTGTAACAACTTCTTCAAATTATTTAGCTTCTTGAGGGGTAATTGCAAAAACTTGGGTTTTTAAAGGTTGCTCAATTGTGCACTTCAAAGTGTCACCCTTTGTTTGCACTGAAGGCTTTACTAAAAATTGAGTTTTTTTTGGGTTAATTGCATTCCAAAAATTTTCTTGGTTGTCCCTGTCTTTGGATTGCCTGTGGTTTGTTGTCTTTCTTCTTTTCCGTAAACAATTCATTTGAATGTGATCTGATTGTCCACATTTGTAACATCTTCCGATACAAATCAAACGCTGCCCAAAATGTCTTCTTCCACACTTTTCACAAATTGACTTTTCTCTCTAAGGCTGCTTCTGTTTACATTGTGATTTACTTTTCAATTTTCTTGTTTTAAATGTGTTCTCTTTTGCCTAAATTCTTGTGCTTTCTTGCCTAAGGTCACTACTGTTGACTGAAAAAATTTAGCTCATTTTCAATTCTTCTTGCCCCTTCAACAAGCACGAAGAAATAGTTGATTTCAAATGGAGCTAATGCCAACCTCAACTAATCTCTGAGGCCCCGTAGAAATACGACTCTTTCATCTTAGGTGTTGACATAGTGTGGTGCATATCTGGAAAGAGAAGTGAATTCTGCCTCATATTGCATAACTGTTTTGGACCCTTGAGTTGCAAACATATATTGTAGTGCTAATTTAATTGATGAAGAAATAAATTAATTTTTAAAAACTTTAAATAAAATTCTTCCTATTGAAACCGTGGAAGTGGCATTAGTTAAAATTTCTCTCTATGCTGCACTTGTCTCCATATTTCTGCTTCACCTTCTAACATGAATTAGCTAACATTACTCTCATGTTCTCCAGACAAATCACACCATCGAGATTTTTCCAATCTTCAGGAACCAATCTTCAGTGACGGTAGGGTCACTAGCACCCTTGCATGTAAGTGGCTTGAAAGACTGAAATATCGTTAAGTGTCGTTCCACTTCTGCCTCAATTTTAGATCTGGACCCTGTACTGGTGAAGGATATTTCAATAGCAGCCATTTTATCAATTAATTGTGATGTTAATAACTTTGGTGTCTTCATTTGTCTTGTTCTGATTTTCATTGTTTTTCAAAATATTCTCAGCTATTTAAATGCTCTGCACTTGGCTTAAAGGACTGGCCTTCAGTACTTTTTGATTCTTCTCCAAACATATTTATATGTATTAACACAATTTACTTCTTAAATGCATTATTATACAATAATTTTATCGTGCACACGTGACATCTTAAGCCGTAAAATTTACCCACCTCAGATTTATCAACCTATAGCTATGTATAATAATACTTTATGTAACACCGCAACTAACCCCCTGGTGGGGCAGAGGTTGACAATTTGGTCAGATAAACTCCCACTTGCACTCGTCCTAACTTTTATAATCATGACCCAATAAGTGATGAATTTGTTTAACTGAATCACCACGTGATACATTGCATTTCATATACATCAAAAACATGAAATCATGTAACCCAAAATATGAAAATTATACAGAGTTGTTAAATCCAATATAATAAAAATACATACTCAAAATATATGTACAAGCTTCCAGAAAACTATCGTACAAAAGCTATACAAAGACACACCTGATTACTCACCTCAATGCTCGTTGTCTCTACCTGGAAAGACAACAATGAAGGGTGAGCAACAATAAGCTCGGAGTAATAATCAAGACAAACATAAGATTTTATACATTAAAAAGAAACAAAGTGCATGCTCGTATGAAACTATACTCGTCTACACAATTCATAACATGCTAGTATAATAGAAAATATGAAAAGAGGGCAGATATAGAAATAGAGGCCACAATGTAACATATAGGTCATAAGTATGAAATCATAAGTATAAAAATAAATAACTTCATAAGCATGTTCACAGTATATTATCATAACGATATCATTTCATGGATGTCATATCATAATAATGTCACTTGTTTAAGATATATGGTTCAACTATTTTCATGTTTTTTCATCATGGGTCATTATTCTGTCCCAAAGGTCATATAAACCATCGATAAAGGTTGTGCTTCCCCCAACATAACAGTTAACGACAACCCCTCTAATTCTCACGGTTCTCTAACGTTCTGTCACTGCCTAATCCTCAACGGTTTGTAGAATCTCATCCCCGTATAAATATCAGGAATTTGGAATACTACATCCCTGCATGGTTTATTTACAAGCACTTATGTAATAGTCTATCTATAGCATTGCTCGTGACATTTAAATCATCACTTGTGCATCAAGTATTACTTGTATCATAGACATAGACAAGATGCATAACGAATGAATGCCCGTAAGAAATTCATATCATATGTATAGGCATATGTAGTATAGTCGGATCATAACATTATATGTAACATAAGAAAAGTAAACGTGCATTCATTCTTTCAGTTGCATTTATTCGTTTACAACATGCAGGATGTTCGAAATGCATTTGTATCAAATAGAAATCATATGAAAACATATAGAAGATTATTGTTCTTAAATTAATACAAAATTATTTTACCTAACTTGATGAAATAACCCTATGACGAGTACCCACACGTTCTCGAGCTCGTTGCCTCGTAATGACAACCTGAGGCTAGTAGACAACATAGGATTTCATAAAATTTGGATCATAACATGCAACAAAAGTCAAAACGAAAGGGCGAGGAAGGAAATGAAAGCCTAAAATGACGGGAGAGAATGATTCACACTTATAGAAATTGCCCTGAAGCCTTGGATTGTGCTCTGCGGCTCCCAGGTGGATGCTTGTTTTGCCGCTAGCTCGCGGCCTTGCTACAAGGGGCCGAACTAAACTCCTCCAAGTGGCTTCTGCTGCTGGAAACCGAACAGGGAGAGTCAAACCGGAAGAGAGGGGAAGGAATCAGGAGAGGAGAAGGAAAATGCGAAGCTGTGGAGCCCTATTCAAACCAAATAAGGTGAAGGAATGTCCATTAGCTACAGTGCTCACGTGGCATTAGGGATTAGGGATTCATTAAGGCTTAAAAAATGTTTAATTAATTTAATCAAATTTATAACTTTAGAATTTTATATCTCTCAAACCGTTCCTAATTAACAACATATGGTGCTTTATATGAAATTGGTCGATTTCATGCGTAGAATTTAATAAAATTATTTCGACCGAATTCCGAGAGATATAAAATTTAGGATATTTTTCAAATTTGTTGAATTTTACCAAGTTTCTTGAAATTTTGGGCATTACATTAATTGACAACAAATGAAAAATTTGGCTGAGCGACTGAGATGATGTAGGGAGCCCACAAGTTGACGGTTGAGTAAGGGGTTGAAATATGATATGGTAGCGTCCATGTGTGGATTTGTCTTGCCCGGATTTGATGGTAGAGGTGGCTTTCATCGAGCATGCTTGATTGTAGGATAGGTAAGCATATTGAGATTGAGCTAGGTGAACCTATGAATTCGCGGAAGTCCCTTGGATTCCAAAGAAGTTGTTCACATTACAAAGATTTCAGATTTTGAATCATCGTGAAGTTGATATAATTGGGTTTAGATGGATTTGTTGCTTTCGATTAACAAAATATCATAAACTTACTCCTCTCTTCGTTGTAGGGGAGAAGGGAATGATAAGCTGTTCGAAATTAAAGCCAAGTTGTAGTAGGCATTCTGTCAAGGATGCAAACCACTGGCAAGATGCCTGTTTGAGGTCATACATAGCTTTCTCAAACAAGCAATCATGTAGTTGTTTCATATGATCCTTCTCTTGCAAGCGACATGGAGAAAAAAACATTGGATATGTCTGGTTGAGTCAGTTGCGAGTGTCTTTGGATGCTTACTATTTGTAGAATGCGGACAGTGGAAAAATTGGCTACGAATCTAAATTTGTCATTGTAGTCAATAGAATTCTTGCGGCACTTGGTTAGGTTGGTTAAATTGCAATGAGTCGGGCTTTGTAACCTGTCTGAGTTATACTTGGTTTGGTAGGTCCAATTGCATCCTAATTCAGTCTGAGCTTTTTCTGGAGGCACTAGTATCCATGTCCCTTGAGTTTGATGTGCTTTAAATTCTTTTGATATAGCCTTGCGCCAATGTAGGAATTTGATAGCTGTAGAGAAACATGTTGGAGCTGCTGTGGGAGTTTGTTGATCAGACAAAGGAAATATTTGTTTTGGCTTTAACTTTCTAGTTCTAAGTCATATAAGCATTGGATGAGAAGTATGAGAAAAATGGTTCGATTAAGGAGTTGATTGGAGGATATTATTTCATGGAGAGGCTGGGTTGCTGATTTGTGAAGTAGAGGATGAGGGTAGAATTGGAAGATGTGCGAGCTAATAGGTAGTGGTGCTAAATAGTTGAGGGATTTTGGTGAGGGAAGTGGTGTGTTAATTGGAGTGTTCTGTATATATGGAAAGGTTTGTTCATCAAAGGTGACATAGGTGGAGATGTCGGTTTCATGATTTTGTGTGTTAAAATATTTGTAGTTTTTGGAAGTAGTGGCGTAGCTATGAGCACTTTCGTTATAGCTTTAGGATGAAGATTAGATAGTGAGCACAGTTGGAGCTTTGGGAAAAGCAGAGACAACCAAAGATTTTGTGGTGATCATAGGATGGTGGAGATTTATGTAGTAATTAATAGAAATAGATGTTGGTGTGATGGATGAGGGCATTCTATTGATGATGTAAACAATAAGGAGGAGAGTATTTACCTATAAATGAAATAGACCAGTATCCATCATAAAAGTATGAATCGTTTTAATTATATGTTGATTTTTACGTCCAACAACTCCATTTTTTCGAGTATCAGTTGCATTGATGGGTGACGCTCGAGCGAGTTAGAATGTCTTGGAGGGAATTGTTATAATACTTGTAAACACACCATCAGCTGAAAATGTTTGTATTTTATGATTGAAGTAATTTTCAACACAATCTTTGAATTCTAGGAATAATTTTCAAGTATTTGAGCTTTTTTGGAAAGAGCCAACTATAATTACAGAAGTCATCTATGAAAATAATATAATATTTGTAACTTTAAAGTGACAAAGTTGGAGCATGACTCCAAACATCAGAATGACTTAGTTGTACGGGTGAATTGCTTTAGAAACTGGAGAAGACAAACTTATGTAACGTTTTTTGGTCATTTGGCATGAATTACATAGAGAAAGTAGTCTATAGTACATAAACTTGGAATTAGTTTAGCTAAAGCATGTTGAGTAGCTGATGATGGGTGATCGAGTCTTTTATACAAGAGAGTGGAAGCTTTGGAGTGGGGGTTTTCGAGTCTTTTGTACAAGAGAGTGGAAGCTTTGGAATTGGAGAGTAGATGGATGGCGTAGAGGATGATGTGGAGTTGCAGGCTGGATTGGATAGATGCTATTTTGACTACATTTAAGAAGAGTTTCTTGGGTCTTCAAGTCCTTGGCGGAGTATTGTATAACAATTATTCTTAGCGGTAAGCTTGTGAAAATAATGTAAATTGTAAGCTAAAGTAGGAATTATGAATAGCTTTGAGTTGTAGCTTACGATTTGGAATTGAGAGTAGACCTTGCCCAGTTGAAGTGATGGTTAGTGTTTGACCATTGCCAGTGATGATTTATTTGCTATATTTGTATGGTTATGGATTATCTAGCTTGTTTAAACAATAGTGAGATGTGTTGATGCTCCGGATTCAAGCATCCAGTCAAGGTGACAATTTGAAGTTGCAGCTATCAAGGTTTTTTGAGGAGATAGTATGGTCCATCGTGTACCGATATTTTGATGCCGTGCTGCCAAACTTGAGGCGTTTGGCATTCTATGAAGCAACAGTAGATCGATTGATTCCTTCAAAAGATTGTTGGGAGAGATGCAAGTAAATTCATGGAAACAGATTCAAGAAATCCGAAACAGAACTTTGAACAAGCACACAAAACAAGAAAGCTACAAAAAATACAAATAACACATGGATTTAATGTAGAAAAGTCTCAGAATGGGAAAAAAATTACATAGCTACACCACACCACAGAAATCTATTATGCAGAAAATGAGGAAGATAGTACAAATTACATCACACTTAAGCATCTCCAAATTTTGAAGCACTTGAGAATGCTCCTCTTATCTCCTTTACACGAGATCAAAATCACATACTCCCAAACCGGCAAAACTGAAACTTTAATCAGAGAACGACTCTATCAATTATTGGTGGCATTGCGATGCTCCAATTGATTCTTCGATGCTGCATCCAAATGCTGCAGTGTCATGCTCTCGGGTTTTGAAATTTGGATTGGGTGTTGCGGCGCTGCTGTCTTCGGTGCTCGAGCACTATTGGTCTCATGCTGAGGAGCTAGGCACAAAAAAAAATTTGGGGGCAATGACCGGGAACCCAATACAGTGGGAACACCCCCCTTAACCTGACAAACTCACCGTCAAGTTCGATTGACAAAACTTTTGTCTTTGAGTGAACAATTGATTAACACAATCAGCCTCCACATAATAATAAAAATTGTATTGTTTGGCTTATGTTAGTGTTGAATGTGCCGTGGCAAGTGGGGGTGGTTGAGTGACATCTCTTGCCTCATTCATCGGAGGAGAAGAGTGTTAGTTGGTGATCCGGTTGCTGAGTAAGAGAGTTCCCTTGAGCAGCTTCATTTGCCAAGTTGATTTCCTTGCTACATAATAAGTAGAGGTCATCTAGACTAATGAATTAAAGACTTGTGCAAATTACTGTTTTGAATGCTTGATATGATGTAAGAAGACCGGTTAGTGTAAAAAAGTAGTATCTTCAGGGTATAAGGTTGTACCGTCAGCAGCAATTGCATCTAATTTGACCTTGATATTGGCTAAGTATTCTGTCATGGTTTCGGTTTCTATATTTATTGTATGTAACTCATTTTTTAAGGTGAATAACAACTGGTTAGTGAATTGCAGCCTTTTATTGATGTTATTACATATTTCATTGCATTTGTTGAGATTAAGGACATGGGGAAGAATAAATGGAGAGAAGAGAATTAATGCTCTGATACCATTAATTTTCCCTGATATTATCATTATAAATGTTTTCAGCTGCTTAATTTCATATCATCTTTGCAGACCATTCCCATGTCTTTTGCCATACAGTACCTTCCTCGATTAAGCCGGCGAGTTCTTCTTCAAGTTAAGGACAAGGAGAGCTCTTGGTCTGTTCATTGTCTTGTTCAGAGCCATTCAGTTGGGTTTTCTTCTGGATGGAAGGCATTCGTCCATGACAACCAGCTGAAGGTAGGGGATATATGTTTTTTTGAGCTGTTGGAAGCTGAGGAAGAAGACATATTGATGACTGTTCATATCAATAGGACTGAGGAGGCTTTGCCACCTTAGCTTTGGTTTTGTACTAATTGTAGTATTTTTGTTTTTGTTAGACTGCAAATAATAGAGAGTGAAGGAGGTAAGCTGGTTTGAAAACTTTCTGACCTGAGTAGAACTCTGATGTAGTGAGGTTTTGATCACTAATTATTTTGATTTTTGGGTTTATAATTATATTGAGGCTTTTTTATATGTTCTGCTTCGTTTATTTGTGCATGGATATGGGATTTTAATTTGCCTAAAAGAGAAGATTTTTCTTTTCTAGTTGATTTTTCATTGCTTGTTTTACTGCAAAAGTCTGCAAAAGATAAGGAGGATTTTTATTTGAGCGCAACTTTGATTTTTCTTTTTTAATATTAAGAAATGTTTTTGTAAGGTTTTAGTAAGGGCATTTACAAACATGCCAAATAATTCTTATGTATTTACATAGCTAACAACTAAATATTTATATTAACATGCATTACACCAAAAATATAATAATAATAATAATAATAATAATAATTATTATTATTTAAAAGTGAATTATACATTATCATATGTAAATATCAAATTTTAGTGCCATAAATGTGAATATCAAATTTTAGGAGTTGGTGTAATATTTATTTAAATTTCTCTATTTGGTTTGAATTTTATAGTAGTATTAACATTGGATAAAATGGTACGTATCAATCAAAAGGTTAGTTTTTATTTTAGAGCTAAGCTCACTTGAAAATTTCTTGCTTGCAAGATTAGATGATAGTTGTACACCGAACATATGTTAGAACAAATCTTGAAATTTTATTGCTTGCAAGATTAGATGATAGAAGCACACCAGACACATGTTAGCACAAATCTTGATTAGATCCAATGGACTGAAAGACATGCATGGTATAAAATGACCCACAAGTGAACTGCTGTGTACATTCATAGCCTCAACAGGTAAATTACTTGGCTATTTCGTTACTCTGGTGGGATGCAAAGCTAATTCTGAGAAAGTGCAGACATTACTGAACATGCATTCCCCTCAAAATATCAAAGTAGTTCAAAGGTCGACCAGTCAAAGAGCATGACTTAACCGGTTCATCTTTGAAGATAGGTGACAAATTCATTCTATTTTTCAAAATGGCCACGAAAGCGAAGAAGTTCGAATGGTTGGTCGACTGTGAACAGGCTTTCACGAAGTTGAATTATTCCATAGCTTCACCACCAATGCTACAAACTCTAATACCAAACAAAGATCTCTATTTGTACTTGGGAGTTGGAACTGATGCCATCAATTCTGTACTGTTTTGTGAGGAGTTAGGGATACAATTATTAGTATACTGTAGCAAGAGTCCTCCATGACGCCGAACTCAGTTACCCAATTATGGAGAAGCAAACATTTGCTTTGATTATGCCAGCTTGTAGATTTCAACCATACTTTCAAATGCATCCCATCTGGGTAGTCACCAACCATCCATTACAGTCCATCCTCATTCGGCCAGGCACTCTGGTCAGTTCCTCAAATGGGAGGTAAAGCTGAGTGAGTTCAACATTACCTAGGTCTCCTAAATAGCTATCAAAGTGCAAGTAGTATCACACTTGTTGGCTAAATTTTTAGATCCATGCATGCTGAGCAAGGGAATCAGTGTTGACCGAATGACATGGATCTTGAACATTGACGAGGCCTCCACTCAAATGGGGGCAAGAATTAGGTTGGCTCTACAAACCCAACTAGAGAACAACTTCACTATTCAGTGATCATTGAGTTTAAGGTCACACCTGGCACAAGAAATGGGTGTCAGATACTTACATGTGAAGTTAGACTTCCATTCGTAGGTGAATAGGAAATTTGAAGCCAGGTACTCGATAATGACAAGTACCTCAACAAAGTCAAGGACAAAATATGGAAATTCATTGATTTCAAGATTGAGAACATTGATAAGGAGGATAACTAGGTGGCTGCTCTCTTTCCAAGTGTATCTTCTTTGAGGAGGGAACACTTTAGAAACTACTCCAGACAACCAATGAAAAACTTGAAGCGATGGAGGTGGATATTGAAGTAGTAAGAAGCTAGATTGATCCTTAACACCAATTTTCAGAAGACTGACAAAATAGCTGAGGAGGTCAATGATCTGAGGAGGTCAAGAGCAAGGATGACTAATACTTACTGATTGAAGGGGAATTTTTTCGGGAATCAACTATTTCTCTTTAACTGAGGTGCATTAGAGAGAATGAAATAGAAGATCTTTTGTGGGAGATACATTTATGAAAGTGTGAGATTCACTTTAGAGGGAAAACTCTAGCACATAGAATTCAATGGAAAGACTACTTCTGGTCAAAACTCCTAAAAGATGTAAAATAATTCTTAAATAGGTTCAAGCAATGCCAAAAATATGCACCATTATAACACCAACTGGCCCACATGTAATAGTTGATCATCAACCCTTTACCTTTTACCACCTAGTATATTGATATCCTTGAGCTATTCCCACCATCTAAGGGCCAAAGTAAGATTCTCCTAGTTGTGGTAGATTACTTATTAAAGTGGATTGAGGCAAAACCACTCACCCACATATTAGTGGAGGTTGTTCAAAATTTCATATGGATAGACCTTATTTGCAGGTATGGATTGCTGCTCAACCTCATTATAAGCAATGAAACTTTATTTGCAGATAAGGGAGTGAAGGACTAATGCCAAAGTCAAGGGACCAGCTTGAATTTCATGTCATCACAACACCCCAGACTAACGGTCAAGCAGAAGCTGCCAAAATGATAATCTTGAACTTCCTAAAAAAGCAGGTTGAAGGCCCAAGGGGGAAGTGAGCCGATGCCCTACTATTTATCCTCTAGTCGACCAAAACAAAATAATCAACCAATACAGGTGAAATGCTGTTTATGTTGCCACATAGGATGGAGGGTATGCTACCAGTGGAGTACAACCACCATAGCCAACGTGTGGTAACAACTTCAACTTTCAGTGAGGAACTATCTGACTGGTAGGAGTCAAATGATGAGGGAGCAACACTTGCACTAGTCTTGACTGAAGAAATTTGAGCCAAATTTACCCTCTGATAGGAAGATGTAAAAAGGGGCACCACGAGTTACTATAATAAGCATGTCTAATAGAAAACCTTCATGCCCAGAGACCTTGTATTTAAGAACACTAACCTAGCCGCACACAGGCAGTTGGTCAACAAACACATCTAGACCTGGACAGACCCATTTATCATTATTCAAAGGGCCATCTTTGGTGTGTAAGTTAAGGACCTACACCATCCCTCAAACATACAACAGAGATGATCTTAAAAGCTTCTTCCTTTTGAAGAAGGATCAATAAATCAGAGTAAATATTTCATTTTTTTTATTAAAAAATCAAGAGTAACAGTTTTATTAAGAAGAAAATACTTTAACTTTTAGCTTAACTTAACCCCCTTACGAAGTAAATATTTTTTACAAGCGGTTTTCCGACAAATTTTGATCATTGCTTTTGAATAACTCAATAAGTACATGCTAGCTATTGGTTGTTGTCGGTTTTGATTCCTGAAGCAAACTATCCGACATAACCAACAAAAAAATTGTTGGTTAAGTGTAGCAGGCATTGTTTTTTTGATGCAGTAAGATCCGTCGATTATGCATCTGTCTGTCAGTATCGTAACCAAAGTGGTAGCCATCGATTATCTGTCAGTTTATATTGTAACCAATAAGTGTAGAGCGATGCAGTCTGAATGTATAGTGTGAAGCCATCAAAGCGTAAGATAAGTCACACACTACGTTCCTACACAGTAAACTCAGGATTGATACATCATATGTGGGTATGCATTGAAATGCATAGCCTCTAAAGACGCGAAATAAGTGGTTGATAAAAAAAATGCTTGAATGGACATTCCTTTTGCCTCTTGATTTTTCTATTCTAAGATTTGAATCTAGGAGAGTTACAAAATATGCACCGAGTCTCCGCCATGCTAGTCTTTTAATATAACATACGTCCATTTACATATAAATCAATATTCTCTGGTTTAAGCCCTAACTTGGAGACCATAATTTTCATACTACATAAATCTTTAGGGCTAAATTTTCAAATTGATTTGACTCTTTCAGTAATCTTGCAAAGTGATTGAAACACTCTCGAGGCATTTAAACTCTGTTTTAATTTTTTAATATTTAAAGAGCTACATATAACTTAGAATGAGATGTGCAACCCTTATACATTAGCTTTAAGCAACATTGAGTTAATCATTAAATGCTTGAGTCTCTGGATTTAATGCCTTTCCCCAATGCACTTGACTTGGTAATGTTTTCTTGTCTCATCAAAGATCACTTTTTTAAATCTAATTGAATCAAATCTAGATGGAGGAACATTGCTTGTCGAAGGAGTAGAGCTTAATATTGTAAGTTCAACCTTCTCATGTGAAGTCCAAATAGAGTAATCAGGCATAAAACCTAGACAATATAAATCATATCTCACTTCATTAGGTATTAATTGTGCTAGATTTCCATGTTTCAAACATGGATACTTAAACCTATCCTCAGTTAAATAAATTGGTTATACATATACAACTGCCACAAAGGCCTTGACACCATTCAAAATCCGCAATGCTTTCTTTTCTATCTGAATAAAATTGATTATACATCCACAACCTACTGCGCGAATATCCATAGATAACCTACAACATAACAGTAATCAACACATCATGTAGTGCAATCAATATTGATGATGTGTATTTTCTTATAAAGATTAGTGTACGATGATTTTGATAATCAAGTCAACCGGGTGACAATATTCTAGCGATAGTAGTCGAAGAAGCATAAAACTAAGAATTGCTGAGATGAGAATGCGTAGGAGGAAGAGTGGCTTTACACTTGAAGACAAATTGCAAAACAAGTATCAGACAAGATTAGAAAAACATAAATGCCTTATACTTTGATCCAACTGATCTAAAGCAATTTATTTAAAGTATTATCTAAAATGTTGAAAAAAATGTGCATTATTATATTTTTTAAGCCCAATATCATTCATTTTTTTGGGATCTAGAATTCCTACATACCCCCTATGATTTTTTCTTTTTGCAAAAGAGAAAACTCCTAAGTAATACTAAACATGAATTATTGACCTCTAATAGTAAAATACTCTAATAGTAAAATAAAGACCAAATCTCAATAGGAGAGGCCTATTGGAGGGTGTAGCATCTTCAATGTCAAAGCTGTCGATATTAAAGGTCACAAATGGGCACAACTAAACTTGTATAAAATAATCTACATAAGGAAATATTTTATTGTAAAATTAATAGCTAAATTATTAATACAATAGGGTGCATCCATCTTTGATATGAAATGCATAAATAAACACAAAATTCAAAACAAATATTTTTGAGATGAATATATACTTGAATACATTTCTTAAGTTATTATGGTTTAGTAAATTCTTTAAATCTGGATTTACTAAATCTTAAATAGGGTTTATAGTCAAAATTTGCAAAAACTGTATTGTTTAAATCTATCACTTTATCTTGTCCGAACTGACTGTCTGACGGGATTTAGGTAAAATCCAAGTTAAATCCAACTCTAAATCCGTTACAAGCTAGCCCCTTAATAAATTTGGGATGAGCGAAGAAGAAGAATGACAAGAACAAGCTTGCCTTTCTCAATGGTTTCTGGTAGGAGAGGAGTGGGCGGGTGAGAAAGATGAGAGTTTTGTTGGTCTCCATAAGTCGTGACCCTGTCATTGTCTTTCCAGCTAGCTCTAATGACGATTGTATCACCAAGGAGGGTTCATGAAGGTTTTAATATTATTTTTGACGTCCAGTTAAAATAACGTCATAACCGATGCGGAAAGCTGTCAGTTATAATCAAATACTCATTGGTTCATAACCTAAATAAATGACTCTGTTAATTGCCAACGAAATTTGTCCATCATATTTTATTTAGAGTTTAATCGACGCTATACACTGTCGGTAACTCTAAACAAGCTGTCAAAAATAATTTTCTAAGCACAAGTGATGGCTTATGCAGTAGTTATGCTGCCAGAGATTAACTGCTTAATCTACTGTTGCTAATCCATCAACAATTGACGCGATATTTTCGATGCACACAAAGCAGTCGGTTTTGCCATCAAACATAGTTGGTTTTCCTGTAGTGATTATATCTGCTTTGCGTTTCATACAGTCACATCAGCTCCATATTGGGAATTGCTTTCTTGCTATTTTCTAGAAAATTTTGTGGGTTTAAGCGGTTTTTCTCAATCTGTATGTTAAAACACCCCAAACATACCTTAAAAAGAGTACCTGAAACAAAAAAAAAAAAAAAGAGACCAAATATTAAATGAAACGATTGGATGAGGCAGCTGAAAATGCATACTATATAAATGGCTTAGCATTTGGGTCACCTCACAATTATCTAATATACATGAATGTTTAAACACTCGGATAGTTCAAAATTGAAAAAAGGAAATATCTTGAACCTATTTTTTTTTTGTTACAACTCACACCAAATTGAAATTAATTAAAAGCCACATTTTATTTTCAATATGATATTGATCAGAGAATATCCCGCCTCTCTTCATCCAGTGATGAACCTCTCATCAAGAGGAAAAAATATTGCGTCCGGAGTCCAGACAGAAGTAATGTCCGGACATCAGACACTGACAGATGGAAGAGAGAAAAAAAAATACTCTCGCCCGCCAGTGTATTGCGTCCGTTGTCCGCACACTGCTTGCGTCCAGACTCCTGACATAATATTTTCTCTATCAAGAGACGAATCTGTGACTATTCAGATGTATATTTATCTTTATTTTCTAACACTATTTATCAATCGGGCTGGATTTCATCTTGGTTCTTACATGCTATAGACTATGGATCTTGCTTTCTATTTCTCTATTAGTTCTAGCCCATTAATTTGTTACTTAAAAATTATTCCGATTGTGAAAATTTTAAATATGAGAACATAATTTACAATAAATAAAAATAAAATAAAATAAAAATACGAACATAATGTATGAGATTCATCATTATTTATTGCTCAAAAATTAATTTTATTTTTAATAAAAAATAAGTTCTACATATACAGTTAGAAAACATCCATTGGATCTACGAGGCGACAGATTTACATATAGGTGGTACTTCTTGTCTATATGTCATTAGCTCCCTTCATTGAAACTTGAAAGAATAGATAACTCCCACTATATCAACTAATACTGTAGTTTACGAGAAATTATTGTGTACGTACATCCACTCGGAGGGGAGCACCTCATCATGTGTATGTGTATTTGTGATGACGTGCTCTCCCTAGATTGGCTGTTCGTACATGCAGATTCCGTACGTAATAATTTCTCCTATTTTACATTATTTTACTCACTTGTACAGTTAGGGCTGTCAAAACGGCTCGTTATTTGTGAACAACGCGTGTTAAGCTAGGTAACGTAGTGAACGAGCTTTTAACGAGTCGAAACAAATAAAGATTTGTTCGTTTGTGTTTGGCTAATTTTGGCTCGAAATACTATTCATCAATTATATACATATATATTGATGACTAATATTTAAAAAAAAAATTTATTAACTACAAGGCTACAAAGTATTAATTAAGAAAATTGAATAAATATTATTAAATTAGATTTAAATGATGTTTTAATAAAAACAATAATTTTTAAATCTTGCCTTAACCTTTAACATCTTATGACTACGTGATTAAAGTTGTTGTAATGATTCTTTGCTCGTGAACAACTAGTTCAGTTTGCTAAGCAAATTAGTCAAATACAAACACAACGTTTTTACCCCTATTTATGAAGGTAAGTGAGATAGATAATTAAGTGGTTAGCACCAACATAGTTTCACGAGCCACTTTTTTTAGTGTGAGTTGAGGCAGGTAAAAAGAGGTACCAAGAGGAGGAAAAGAGAAAAGGTGGTGGAAAAGTAGAATGACTTTTGAACTCAATAATTGAAGGTTTGATGAGGTGTTTGACCAACTATATAGGCTGGCAAGCTCCTTAATGAACAATAGCCTGTGGGCACGAGTCTCCATGGCTTTCACTTTTTAGAGAGGGAGAGAGAAAACAGCTGTTTAGAGAGAGAACTGCATGCATGAAAATGAGTAACTTTTTAGAGAGAGAGAAAGACAGCTGTTTAGAGATAGAGAACTGCATGCATGAACATGAGTACAATATTATAGAGTAGGTTGGCGAGTTGGGACATAATTTTTTTTAGTTCTACAATTTGGGAGCTGGAGAAGAATGCTTTGTAACTTGTAAGAATCTTTTTCTTTTGTTGTGTAGCTGCATGGGAATGATGATGAATTGATGAGCGTTGCTTTATGTCTCCACACTTTACAGAGACTATAATTAACTATTGTCCTTAATCAATTATGCTTTGGAGAATGCAATTTATGTAGAAAAATAAAAAAGAAATAAAAGCCTTGATATGTAAAGAAAAGTTTCTCTAATCGGTGAAAGTGGATGTCAGCAAGTCTTTGCATGTGTCACATAAATGGGATCAGTTTGACTGTTTTTGTTTTTGTTTGTCCTTTTAGAAATGTAGATTAAAGTTCCAGTTTGAGTTTGAGAGTGATGAGAGACAATGGGGGATGTTGAGAATTTTAGAGCAAAGAAATGCAAGTATTGACATAACTTCGGAAGAAAATACAGAGATTTAATGAGGTTTGATAGAGATGTTTACGTCATCGGGAGAGAAGAGTTGCCGCTTTATTTCAATTAAGAAAAAGAGTACAGAATACTCTAAGTATTACAATACATCATATAAATATATAGCTCTGACGTACAATATGTAATTACAAAATTACTTATGTACCGTGCTGTAAGGGCGTTGCTTCAGCACCCCCAACCCACTTAACGAAACTCCTCCGATTGGACAAATGCATCCGCTCTGCTCTGCTTGTGAACTTTGGTTCACTCGCTTGCTCCGCTCCGCTTTAGCATCTGTCCCTTATCTGATATATTAGCCATAACTAACACGTGAGAAGAAAGTAGAAAGGCCATCCAATACTAGACTAGCATGCTCGGCACATTAAAACCAAAGATGGATAGATGAGTTTCCTTCAATATATTAAGAGCTTCCAATCTCACTCTTGATTGCAACGTACGTGGAAGAACCAGTGGGAAGTTTTACAAAATATTGTGGGCTCCAATTGATGAACTTCCAATAAACCAATTTACAGAAAAGGAATATAATAACATGTTTTTTTTTTCTACTTTCAGCACCACATTTTACCATTTTTCTACTTTCAGCACCACATTTTACCAACAATTGAAATTTTAGTTTTAGAAATTAAAATGATAGTGGATATGCTAAAGAAAATGTTACCCAATGTCATGTTATTCCTTTCTTTCCAAATATGGGTTGCAAATGAACTATGAGTTTGATGAGCTACTCGTAGCCTGGCTCGATAAAAGTTCATTGTACAGTTTATTTATTAATTGAATAACTAAATAAATAAGCTTGAATAACTCCTTATTCAAAAAATTTATGTTCACATGAATATTATTTAAAGCTAGCTAACAAGCTCGTTAAAAAGCTCTACGAACACTTTCATATAGGTTCATGAACAAACTCGTGAATTAGCTCAATTAAAGCTTAATCAAGTGATTGTGAATAAGATCGGTAAGGACTTAATTACTTTTAAGCTTGTGAATAAAATTCAATTAAAGCTTAATTGAAAACTCATTAAACTAAATACAATTTTTAATTGAAAATTCATAAAACAAGATAAATTCTTATTCATTTTGTTGACCATTTATTTACGCATTTGAATGTTTATTTTAGATATTTAGTAGCCTGTTCATTTAGAGGCTCATTTGTTTTTGTAAGATCAATAAGTAACTTATTTATAAGCTAGGTAAAACTCATTTAAATAAAAAAGAAGTAGCCCCAGGTCCTCAATCATACTAATCATTAGTTTTTTTGATAAGATTTATTTGGTTAGAAAATAAATAATTTAATAAAACTAATTTTAATTTGCTCGATAAAGTCATTTGGTTAGAAAAAGTGCTTGATGATATTACTCTTTAATTTGCATGAGAGCAAATATGTTGTCCATGTCCAATGCATAGCTTTATAGGTTTTTAGGGATGTTTGCATGTGTTGTATTTCGTAGTATTCCCTTTAGTGTTACTGTATATTATATTTGTTCTCTTATAGGGTTTAATTGTATGACGTGTGGCACTAAAATGTTAGTTTAATTATTCTAGATGTTTTTTCATGATATTCTTTCTTAAAATTACTAATGAAATTTTTGTGTAAAGTAATTAAATTCTAAGTGAGTGGTTGTTAGTATTAACTCAATCTATTATTTCAATGGAACGGTTGAGCCATACCAATAAAACTTCATGGTCTTATTACCACTTTGTAATTTTATAGAGTGAATACTATATATGTTATTACATGTGTGATTTTGTGTTTATCATTGTTGGCAGTTTCTTATGGGATATGCCTAATTCCTATTATTGTTGTTCGACTGATTTTAGGTATGCTCATCTTTTATTGAGTGTCAAATTTACATCTACCTAAAGGAGCACTTTGCGTTCCTTCTATTAATTATGGTGGAACTATGGATTTATCTATAGGGTCATCCCTTAGGGCCATCCAACTCACACAAAGAAGGTAATTTTTTGCATCCTTGTTGGTCCTTGGGATTTGCCTGAGGCAGGTAGTTGGGCCTTATTAATTACTTTAATGAAACCTTTATAAGTGACATTATTACACGGTTGAGCATCTAACTTCAACTCTTTTTTATTTACTTATATCACTTGTTGTGAATGACTTCCCAAACTATGATGCCCATCATTATTAGTTGACCAAGAGATTGTACTTAGCATTACTATATATAATTTCATTTAACAACTAGTTTGAGACATTGATATGCATAAAATGAGAATGGAATAGAAATAAGGTTTATATGTGGCATATTTAATATACTTAAGGTTAGAAGATTTTAGGATTATCAACACTCCAAGTTCTTGGTATTTCACTATAGGTTTGGGTTTGGAGATGGTATTTTACTTTTCTAATTCAATCCTTGACCATGTATGGCCCTTTCCATGCTAATTAAAAAATTTCAAAGGTGCAATTTCTTATTGTCGTGTTAGTTTTCTTGAGGATTGTGTTGTTAGGTTAGGAGATATACTCTTAGTTGTGGGAGTTGTACTATATTTACATCTTTCCTTTGATTTCTCCTTCCCTAGGATTGAATGTGCTTGTTGTTCTTCTAACATGTAGAGGGCATCTCCCAACTTGACTATTAGTTGTTTGTCATTATTTTAGTTCATCTTCTATAAATTTTGAGGCAGTCAACTCTCATTGGGCATTTCATATTATAGTGGGAGGACAACCTTGACATTATGTGAAAGTAAATAAAGCATTATGGTTTGTGGTGGTAGATGATGTAGAGCAGTGAGCAAAATAAAATATTCTTTTAATCCCTTAATTTCACCTAAAATATTAAATAATTCTTATAGGGACTTGAGTCAACCAAAAAATAATTACTAGAGTTCAACATAGTATAATACAAATCAAAGACATAAATGTGATAAGCAAATTTGTTTAATTAAAATTTACCAACAAATTGGCTATAATTGATCCTTGGCCACATTATGTTTGCACCTTAGACATTTGAGTCCATTAATCAAGACAAATTGAAAATATGGATTATAATTAACCCAGTGACTTGATTATTTAACCATGTTAAGATTATAAGTGAGGCTGAAGAGATAGAGAATTTAATAGATCTACAACCTAATAGTCCTTTACTTCACTCCAAACACCTCACTGCATAATTCAACAACCTTTCAAATTTTACTAAAAATTCATTCAACTACTCTTCAAACTCCAGTGGAAACTAAAAAAAGATTAATATATGTTAAAGAAACTATTACACAAAGAAACATTATGAATAATTAAGGTTTAGTGGATTACACCTACACAAGCAACTTATGCTCAAATGAAAGGATTCTCTTAAGAGGATTGTAACTTTGTTACTTCTAATGAAATTAGCTTGAAGTAAATTGGTTGCCCACTTGGACCATAATTACTCCCTTAGATCACTTAAACACTTTAAGTAGTTATTATGTTTAAATTCTCTTGCAAACTCTACCTTTTCCTCCCATAAATTTTCTAGTGGCTGAATTCTCTTAAGAGATTAAGCACAGAGAATTATTCATGACAAGAAGAGTTGCAATGAAAAAAGTTGGCTAAATCATACAAGTGTACATGTTAAGTAATAATACAGTTAAAGAGTACCGAATATCGATCTCATGAGAGAAGTGTTAAGAATTACTCTGACGGATGAAACTTTAATTTACTATACTTCTAAAGCTAGTTTAACATGTTAAAAATTAAGAGGTGATTTTCTAAAATCTTACTCAAAAGCAAAAACAAAAGATAATAAGGTGAGAAAATATAGAAAATAGTGGTAGAAAAATCTTACTATTTTTCGAGGTACATGAGGCTTGCACCCTATAATTTAGGCATTGTGGTGGTTCGTAACTCTCTTAGACTTTTCCCTATGTGATAGCTATCAGTAAAGATAAAAAATCCTTTTTATGTCTATGTTTAGATCAAAAGAAGGCTAGAACATCTATGAAGTTGAAGCTTCCTCAATCCCGATGGTATCCTGCATATTTGTTTTGATTTCCTGTCTAGGTTGCAAAACCCGGATAAAATATGTCTATTATTACCCGGATTTTATGGTTAACCATTTTGTTCTTCTGTGCAATGGGCAAGAGTCATAGATCATGAATTATGTTAACATCCTATTTGGTCGGAGTAGGAGTAAATGAAACGTTATGATTAACAGAACAAAAAAAGTCTCGATTCCTTAGGAAAATGATACAAGAAAAAAATCTTTTGAGAAAATCATAAAAACCACATATCTTAAATTATAGAGGCATGAAAGGAAAGTTAGCTACATATGTTAGAAAGAACACTAGAAAAATATTTCATCGAAATTTTTTTTGCAAGTAAAATAGAAATGTAAAAGCTTACAATACAATTTGTTCCCTGTTCTACAATAGCATGCTACTCTCTCATACAAGAATCCTCTCAAAATATGTAAGAAAATACAAAGAAACCTTAGAAGCCCTTAGGAACTCAATTCCAAGTGAGGAAGAGAAACCTTAGAAGGAAACTCTCCAAAACCCTCTCTTTCCAATTTCTAGTTGTCTACAGATCTCTCCTTCAAAATGAGAGCTTCTAATAGTGTCATAGCTTTCCCTTTTAAAGATCTAGAAAAAATAGGGTTAAAATACCTTACGAAATGTGCTTTAACAGTGTGATCACACCAGAAGCTAGAGTGGTCACGCCCGAAATTGGCATGGTCATGCCCAAACCAGGCATAAATATGCCAAACAAAACTATTTCACATGTTTTGACTCTGGTTAGCATGTTCAACACATATAACCAACAATTTAGTATAAAGAACCTTCCAAAAGCATAAAATAATGAAAAATGAGGTGAAATAGAAGGTAAAACGAATTGTAATATATCGGTAAAATCATGTAAAATTGACTCATGTCAATACCTCTAAAATTACATCACTACTTGCCCTCAAATGATCTTACGGCATAGTAGCGGTCCATGAGAATATAATAGTTACTCTTATAGGTTTCTAAAACTATTCAACCTCTTTATCTAAGTCAAATAAAGTGTTTAAGTGATCTAAGGGTAAATTATTCTTAATATTTTAAAACTTGATTTTTTTCTTAACTCCCTTCATTTTGGCCTTAAGAAATCCTAAATATTTTTAAACTTGTGTTCTAAAATATTTTCATTAACTTCCAATATTTTAAAGCAATTCCAGTAGAACTAACCATCCTAATCATACTTAACCTTTTTCTTAAAGAAAACATTAGATGTGTTTCATTAAAGAACCATGAAAAATTCTTATCACTTAAGTTCTACTAGCTACTGTTGGCATCAATTTTTGATGTCATAAAAATAGTGTGTCCACCTGCATGACTTAGGATAGCTTACGGTCTGTCTGTAGCCATCTGGTAGTTTAGACACCCATCAGAGATCTTTTGGCTCATGTTGAGGGGCACGTTGCTGATACGCCTAAAAATGTACTACTTTTCATGCTTTATTTTATAATGATATTACACTTTAAAGGTACATTTTCTTATGTTTTTTGTTGTAGGTACATCAAATTGAAGTATTTGGAGATTGGAGCAAAAGAAACAAAAATTGACCAAAACGGAGCAAACCAGAGCAAATCAGATAGAATTGGGGCACACCAGAGCTATGGGGACCAAAATTGGGCACTTAAGTGCATGTCCCAACACTTAAGCACCAAAATATGGCTCTTAGGTGCCACCAGATAGAGAGGGGGGCGCTTAAGAGCCCAAAAACAACGCTTAGGTGCCAAAGACAGTTTTCAACATATCTTCTAGAATATACGTCAGATTTGGACAATTTTTGAAGCGGTGCTTCGTGCATCTCCTAAGGAATTCATTGAAAATGATGAAAGGGACTTTCTAGAAGAATTTGGGGTGGTTATAAGAAGTTTTGAAGGGGCACTTCAGGTACCATTTGGAAGATTCATTGAATCTGGACATTTATGAAGAGACACTTAAGCATCTCTCAGAAAATTATAAAAAAAAGACTTGAAAATGTTTTTAAAGTAACTCTTGGACTTTGGAACTAATTAAAAGAGGAGAAGAAGACTTAGAGAAGAAGAAGAAGGCTTGGGACAATGTGAGAGAGAAAGAGAGAGAGTGAGAATTTCTTCTTTTCTTTTCACTTTGTTCTTGGAGAGCATTGTAAAGAGATTGCTTTTGATATACAACGAGAGTTTGACTTCCATCTAAGGTAAGTATTTTTATTGTATTTTTATTTGAATCTAGTACTTTGTTTTTATAGTTTCAAAGTCTTGTTCAATGAAAAGTTCTTGCTGTTTCTCCATTTGTAGTGAGTAGTTTTCCTTACTCTTCCCTCTTGTAATGAATTAGTATGCATGTGCAGGACATAGAATTGAGTAGAGTGAGAATATATGGTGATGATTTTATTTTATTTTTCATTTACATGTAAGTTTGATCAACTTGCATGTTAAAATCTTTTGTGAGAACATGTATGATCCGGGATTGTGTTGTCTCAATCAATCACATGAGATTGTATGGATGAGAAGGTAATCCATATGGTTGAGTGTATATAAATAAGAAAATAATCTTTAATGGGTGTAGAATTAGAGGACTTTAGAGTGACCGGCTAAAGCCCCCTAATTTGGTCTATTATTTTATGTTTTTGATGTGAGATGTTAGCCTCCAGGTGGAAGGATAAGAGGGAACTCTAGAGTGAGAGCTAGTATCTTCTCTGCCTATCCCATCTTCAGAACTATTCAAACTTTAGATTAACCAATGTTCCTTATAACATCTCTAGTAAGGGTAAAAAATATAATTACTCATATTTGTCACAATCTCTCTCACTACTTGTTTTAATTTTACACATGTCACTAATTTGATTGCATGAGGAGGGTATTTTTAATATATTTAAACCTCACTGTCTGATTTTTACTAAGTATTTTAGTTTAGGAGTAGAAGTAGTATTATAGTGATAATTGTAGGATATAATCAAAACCAAATTTTTATCAACCTTCCCAGCTAGGGTGCGTTATTTTAAACTAGAACTTCTCTTGAAAGTCGCTGTGATTAACCTTGATCTCCATGGGATCGATATTCGGGGCTTAATCAGAAAGCTCTATATTAATTGATAACGATACGTATACTTGCATAGAATCCCTACAAATATTATTGAAATCTTACTTTGCTTAGGATCAAGTTTTTTGTGCTATTTCCGGGGATTAAAATATTTAAGCAGTGGTGTCAACTTCATAAATCCTTGCACATAAAAAAACATCGGGATCAGTTGCTAGGGTCATTTTGCTAGACTTTGGCTTTCGCTTAGGCAAAGGCCAGTCGATATTTATCACGTCGGAGGACTTCGATTGGGGCAAAAATATTATTTGTCCAGCGCACAAAATTTGCTTAAATTGGCCCGATCTCTAGTGAGCCCATTTAGATGAGCCCGGACGACAAAACAGACTGTGTGATCACATCCGTAACGTCAATTTTACTTAGAAAGGACGTTCAATTTGCTACAACTTTGCGGGCAAATCTAAAATGCAGGAATTATTATTTTTTAACCAGATTGGTGAAAAGGTGGTCCAAACGGCCTCAGAAGACCCCGAATGACCAAACGAACCGCCTGAGCATGTCTGAAATATCGATTCCACCTAAGTAGGACGTTCGTTGTACCATGATTTCACGAATGAATTAAAAAAATATGAAAATTATCATTTTGGCCAGATAGTCAGAAAAAAAGTGGTCCGAATGACCTCAAATGGTGAAAAGGACTGCGCATATGCGTCCGAAACGTCGGCTTTAGTTAGAAAGGATACCCACCTTGTCCCGAGGATGTGTACGAGTGAAGAATACGTGAACGATAATTATAATAGTATAAATAGTATTATTATAATATAATATAAAATATAAAATATATTATTATCGGGATAATATAAAAGGCATGAGACGTGAAACTAGCCGTAAACTTCGTCGCTGAAGTCGCAGCCACCAGACCCACTCGTCTGCTCCTCCTTTGCAGCTGACTTCACCACTGAAGCTCCCTCCGTGTCAGCGTAGATCACCGCTAGCTCTGCTCTGCCGACCGTAGCTCCCTCTCCCTCTCATTTTGCGTGAAATAGCTAGCTTGCTGCCTCATTTCTCGCCGGCGACCCTCTACCGACTTCCTCCGACTTCTCAAGTCGAGCTTCTTCGCCGGAACCACTGACGCCCGCCGTCATTTTTTTTTAATTTTCTTCTCTTTCCAGTGGACCGCCCTTGCCGGATCTCTTTCACCTCACCGGTAGTCGATTCGCTTGTGTCATATTTCCACCGGAGCTGAACAGCGAAGAGAGCCTCAATTTTTTTTAGGTTCTTGCTCCAAGTTTTTTCTCGTTCCATTTGTGTGTTACCGACGTACCACCTCTGCCACCTCATCTTCTTGCTTTTGCAGTGACTAAACACCTCGCTGTAGTAGCTTGACATTGCTAGACAACGAACCTCATCGTCGGTCGGAGGGGTGCAAGAGTCTTGGACCGCATCAAAAGAGTTCTCGGACTTCATTGAGCTTTGTGCAAACCGTGCGATGGTATAATTCCTCTTCCCCTTTGTACTTTAATTCCTAGCTAGCCCTTGGTTGTAGTGGCATTACGCGTGTGTGTTCGATCGCTTGCATGGGGTGCGTGCGTTGGCAAGTGCCTGCGCGATGACACATCTATGTGATGGATTGCTTGTTTTCCTAGGGGTGGCCTTTAGGACAGGATTCTCCTTATGCAACCAAGTCCCCAACTATAGCCAAGCGAATTCTATTTAATTGTTAGCCTTAGCATAAAAAAAATTTAAGGGTCATTTGCTTTGTTTGCTCTGGTCTTGTTAGAAAGATCAAATAATAGGCCTTTGTGAAATGAAAAAATGTGAGTTATAAGCTCATTTTGTAAAGCTAAGAGGTGTTATGAAATCTGAAAAAGCATCATCGCTAGTCCATTTCACGACAAGCCATAGAACTTCCCTCTTGGAGATTCAAGGAGAAGTTCCTCACCTGTCTTGCCAAAGCAAAGGTGGCAGTCTCTATTTCTTTATATGTTGACCTTAGTTTTCTCGGTGAGGTCGTTAGCTCGGGGATGGCTCCCTATTACATGTGGATGTTTGCATGACACATTTTGCATTTCACGTAGTATTTCACTTCGCTCTGACAGGCCGCCCCAGTTTGACGAACACTTTATTTTGCTCCATCTGGTCACTCCGGCCCGACAAGCATTTTACTTCGCTCCATTCAGCCGCCTCGGCCCAGCAAGTGTTTCACTTTGCTTTGTCCGGCAGCCCCGACCCGACTAGCATTTCACTTCTCACCATCCGGCCGTCCCGGCTTGACGAGCTTTCCACTTTGCACCGCCTAACCATCCCGACTCGGTGAACTTTTCACTTTGCTCCGATATGCCGCCCTGGCCCGTCGAGCTTTTCACTTCACCTCGACCGACCACCCTAGCCCGAAAAGCATCTCTCTTTGCTTCGTCCGGCTGCCCCAGCCCAGTGAGCACTTTACTTCGCTCCGACCAGACCCACTGACCCGACGAGCATTTCACTTCACTTTTGTTGGCTCTCTCGAGCTGGTTGGCATGTCACTTTAGCTCAATCAGATTCCTTGATCCGATTGACCAACTACTTGCACCACCATACTGTCTTGCATGTGTATTTGCATTTTCACATATTGTAGTGCAAATATATGGCTGCATTATTGCATCTCATCTCTGTATGTTTGCATGATTATGGTTTTATGTTTGAATTGCACATTCTTTTTGGGCCCCTGCTTCATGGCAAGCTGACCAAAGGAAAATATGTTGAGATTTTCATACCTATTTTGCACTGTTTTTGCTGATATTGCACTTTAAAGAAATATATTTTTGATGTTTTGTTGCAGGAATGATGAATTAGGGTAAATTTGGAGCAAACGATGCAAAAATGAGCGAATTTGGAGCGAAAAGGACCAAAATGTGAAGATTTGAACTAGAGAGCAAAATGATGAAAAGAGGAGCGAATTTGAAGTGAAAAGGACTAAAATGTGAAGATTTGAACTAGGACGCCGACAGCGAGCCCAACGGCGCCGACGATAGACTTTTCCCGAGACTTCAGATTTAATTCACTTAGAAGGCCCACTGACGGCGCCCTCGGGGCCGCTGATGGCGAGCTCGGCGGTTATGTCCAATTAGGCTTTGGATGAGGACAAACTTTGGAGGGGTGCTTAGACAACTCTTGAGAAAACTCATCCACATCTTTAAAGAGAAGACTTTGGCCAAAAATAGAGAGAGGAGTCTCAAAATTGAAGTGTGAGAAAAGTGTAGAAAGTCTAAATTGTGAGGAATTCTTCGAGAGATTGTAAGAGTGGAGGGAAAGTGAGAGATTTCTTTCCGTAGAGTGTAACAATTGTGAGGAATTCTTCAAGAGATTGTAAGAGTGGAGGGAAAGTGAGAGATTTCTTCCTCCTTCCACTTCGAAGAAGAATTCTGTGTGCTGTAAAGAAAGAAAGAGATTCAGAGGAACTTCGAGGAGCGCTTCGAAGAGGAATTCTGTGTGCTGTAAAGAAAGGAACTAATTCAGAGGAACTTCGAGGAGTTTTCTTGGGGAGAAATTAAAGATAAATTTATTTATTATTGTAGTTTGTATGGCTTTGATTTTAAATATGAATTCTGAGTTGAGTAGTTTTCTCTGTCTTTCTCCTTGTCTTGAGATTTGTGAAATGGTGATTTGAATTTGTGAAACCATGAAAATGTTAAAGAAATTGTGATGATCTTTTCACTTCGATCTTAATTTACTTTCAATTTGGCCAATTGATTTGTTAAAATATGTTGAGTTTTATAACTAAAGTGAAGATTACATCCATGATTTAATGAAGTCAAAGCCCTTGGAAGTTGGGTGCAAATAAATAGGGAAATATAATTATTGGGCATAGAATTGGAGATTTTAGAGTGACAGACTAAAATTCCCAATTCGATCCTATTGTTTGGGTGCTGAAGTGTAGATGTTAGCCCTAAGGTGAGGGTAACGTGGGAGCTCCAAAGTGAGAGCAGGTATCCTCCCAGCCTTAGCCGCAAATTCAGTAAACAAGCGTAGGATTAGTCAATATTTTTTATGCCTGGACCAAAGGGTAAAGAATAGGTATGCTTCTATTTGGTACAATACAAATTGAACTGATTCACTTTATCCATTCACTATAATTTCTTGACAAGGAGAATGATGCTTTCTTATATATGGAATATCACGTTAAAAACCTCATTAGTATAATTAGTTATTAAAAAGTTATTAAAATTAAATATTTATTTCAATTGCCTATTAGTGACAAATAAGCAAATTGAATAACATTGTTGCGATTGAGTGTTGCTTTTCTAAAATCTTAGTTCGTAGTTCTAATATTACTCCCCGTGGGATTGATATCTAGGACTCCATTAGAGCCCTATATTACTTGAGTGATACTTATACTTGCGTTGATAAGTGTGACTTTACAATTATTGAATATTTTATACATCCATCTTTATCCGTATACTTGCATTGATAAGTGTGACTTTACCATTATTGAATATTTTATATATACATCTTTATCGAATCTATAACCATTATTAAGTTTTGGTGTCGTTGCTGAGGAATTAAATCTTTTAGCAGCAGTATTAAATAGTTATATTTTTACTATTAAGTTTATGTGCAGTTGCTGAGGAATTAAATCTTTTAGCAGCAGTATTAATACTTATATTTTTTAGCATATATAAAGTCACTGTCACATGCCTACCATTTACAAGTTACTGCTCTATCGACACACCTCTTAAGACCACTGCCACCACGACAAGCTATCCTCTTTGGGCCGCTGCCACCATGGCATGCCCATCTCATTTGGTCACTGTCGCTTGGGCATACCTCCTAGAGCCGCTGCCACAATGGTACGCCCACCTTTGTTTGAGTCCCTGCCCCATGCTACACTCATCCATTATATGCTTTGATTATTCATTTGCATTTTCATGTTCACATGGATAGTGAGCCAGACTCGTTTAGAGAGTGACTCCTGTGTTGTTTGCGATGCCTTAACGACCATTGCTCGTTGGGTCGGTCCCGATGAGCAATGCGAGTTAAGTCATCGGGACTGACATGAGTATGACTGTGCTAAGAATCCAACGGATCTAACTTGTGCCACCTCCCTTCGTGACATCTTTTAGATCCATTATATCCTTAGGAGGGGGTTTGGTAAGGCGACTCCATCAAAATCAAACTAAACCATACTCACCCCGCACTTAGATATTAGGTTGATGTACTTTTCATTAGATGATGTGCTAGGCTAGGATTTAGGGTGCTAGGTAGTATTTTTTGACACCTTTGGCTATTGTTGTGTGATGAATTATTTTGTTCTAGCCATTTGTCACCTTCTTGCTTTTTTGGTGTGTTTGCATGCTCTCTTGTGTGTGATAGTATGTTAGGGTGATCTTCAGCAGGTGCTGTGCCTACTTATACACATTCACACAGGGCTATTATGGGAGAGCATGTAATAATTTCTAATCATTTGCTTGCAGGTGCTCTTTAGCTCCCCAAATTATAAGCTACAGTTTGTTATTTTGCAATGCGTGGCGTGCACTCTAACATTTGTTTTATGTAGGTCCAGTCTTTATTTTCTTTTTCAAATGTATTTGATAGAGTCCTAAGAGAGTCTGTAGTGGAAATAAGGTACGGACATGGGTTTCGAGGCGAATGATGCGTCAAACCACGTAACAAGGACCAGGAGCAGCAGTTGGTGTCCCTTACCTTAAGTCTGAATTTTACATTATTGTATAGACTTAGGACCGGTCATGTATACGTAAAGTCTGACTGCTTTTACTCCTTTCACTAGATTATGTTGCAGGTCCAACGACATTTGGCCTGTTTAAATATTCTTTTGTGGAGTTTTCTTTCTCTTTCTCTTCTCGTGTGCCTTTGCATGTTGGAGCGTTTTATATTGTTTCTTTATGTGTATCTGGGATTTCACGATGCAACATAGGCTCATTAAGACTTAAATTCCTAATTTTTCTACTTAAAAATCCTAAATAAATATTCAAGATAATTAAAATTTAGGATTAAAATATTCAGGATTTAAAAATTGCAACATTTACTTTCCTGCATATATTAATAGAACCTCCACAATACTTAAGGACAACTCTAGATAACTGCATTTATATTTGCATGTTTCGAGGAGGAGCCCCCATGCTTCTTCAACCTGACTTGCCCAGCATACCTTTTTTAAGTGGTTTTCTAGTGCGCCTAGAGTGTTAGAAGGCTCCCCGACCCAGACGTGGTGTAAGCCTTTTTGTTTGGAGCGTTTCCAGCTTTGTAGTTGAACCTCCACTTTCTTTTCTTTCATGAGTCATCCTTGCCACTTAGGCAGGTATAAGTCCCACCTCTTGGAGTTCTAGCCAATATTCATAGGATAAATTTTTGTTCCTTTAACCTTAGGACTATCAAGATTCCAGTGGACGATGCAATTCACGGATCCCTGGTTGTGTTTGATCGACTACCTTCATGACCAGATAAACTTAAGGTTCTAGTGGCTTGGGATGACGGGACTGTGGTACCTCAACCTGGTTACCTCTACCTCTTAGTTCTACTCTTCCTTACCTTTTGACTACCCCAATTGAGCCTTGTCTCTTCTTTTGCCTTCATTGGCATCATCCTAACGGCCTGATGACTGATGAGCTGCCATCCATTTGGGATACGACGATTTGTCCTTTGCCCTTACGTTTCAGACGTGCTTTGACATATCGGGACTTCCCGTCCGGATGATACAATTATTTCATAGGTTTTGTATGCTGATGAGTTCACTATCCATGTGGGGGCCACGAGAGACTCACTTTTTGCCCCGTGGTTTAGCTAGAGCCATGAAGCATCGGGGCACTTCCCCTACGAGATAACCTCCCTTGATGACCTTGTGTTAGTTGTCATTTTTCAACTAAAAAAAACCCCCTTTGGATCAAGAGTTTTCTTAGGCAACCCCTGAGATTTAATTAACTAAGAGGGATACGTCCCCTTAGGAGTATTCATGGCCCTAGAACACATGCCTACACCTAAATCTCTAGTTACAGGTAGCCTATGTTGATATTCTTTTGCGAATATGGGTTTAAGGTGCTTTCGTCTGATCTTGTTTAGACAAACACTCTTAACTTATCCTTGCGAGGTTTACCACTCATAAGCTCTCAATGTTTTGTGGTTTCTCTTGTTTGTCGCTTTGTCATATGTCCCTTCTTATTCGGTTCCTCTCCTCTTCGAATCACTGATATGATTTGAGAGGGAGATTTATTCGAATAGGGGAAGTATACAACGATTGACAAGCTGACGACTCCTTTTAAAATAAGAAAATAGAAAAATGAACGAAAACAACTACCTTCCCATTTTTTTTTCTTTCAAAACTTTGTGCCAACCTCAAGCTTCTTTTAAGGGCTTTTCACTTTTCACTATTCTTCTTTTCTCTTTTACTTTTCGTTTTTTTTATTTTTCTATTTCTTTTCAACTGAGAATTACAATGTCTGGTTAGACAATTTTTTTTTCTTTTAGGATGTTTAACGCCTAATTTTCCTTAAGCAATAAATCTTAAAAAATGATTTTTTAATTCACTCTTTCATCTTATCTTCCAGTTAAAAGCTAAGAAAACATCAAACTGGCTTACAAAGAACTAAAAAAGATTTAAAATATCTTTGGTTTGTTATTCAATATTTTGATTACACTATTTTTAATTATTCTGAGATTTCTTTAGGTAATATTAGGGGTTGTTATGTTATAATATCTCATTATTAAAACATTCAGGTTAATCTTTTCCAAATGACATCTGTCCTATTTTAAAAGAAATTTTGACAAGCAAGTTACTTGATTAGAATTCCTAATAGGAGTTACCATGTTAATATTTTTAGTCTTTTACGTTATGTGAATTATTCTCAGACTTACAAAAAGGAAAATATTGTCCCCCTAAACTTGCTTTTTTTCATAACATATGTAACCTACAGATAAAAGTAAACATGAGTTCAGAAATTACGAGTAGGAAAGAGTAAATATAAGACCAATCATAATAATCTCAGAAAGTATGTATGTAAAATATGTAACAATGCCTAAATGAAAAGTGGTACAGAAGTATAGTAGAAACAAAAATTAGGAACAAAATGAATAGGACTAACCCATGAACTATCTGAAATTGGATAAATAATTTCAGCATCCAACCACTTTAAAATTTCTTTCTTAACAATCTCCTTAATTATAGGATTTAATCTTCTTTGAGGATAAATTCTAGGCTCATAATTATCTTCCATTAAATATCTGTGCATACAGATTGAAGGACTGAATCCTTTAATATCAGCTAATATCCATCCAAAGGTTTTTTTTATGATTTTTCAATGTCTCTAATAACTTTCCTTCTTGTTCATCAGTCAAATTTGAGGATATAATAACAGGTAATATAGATGAGTTACCCAAAAAGACATAGTTTAAATTAGTAGGAAGAACTTTCATCTCAAGTTCAGGAAATTTTTCATTAGAAGGTATCAGAGGTTTACTATTTTCAGTAATATCCAAAATTTCATATTCTTCCTAAACATAATTTAACTCATCAGTGCTTTTCTCTTTTGATTCACTTTCAAAATCCTTTTCAATTTCTAATTCTTTTTGTACTAAGGTTACTTCATCTTTTTGATTTGATATGACTTCATGTCTCTATTGAAAATGATTAAAAATCATATTGTTAATTATATATATTATGTAACATTTACCATCTTTCCTTTATCAAAGTATTTCATTGATTTAAGCACATTAAAATTTAGTTCCTGATCATTAAATCTCATGATTAATTCTCCTTTTTTTCACATCTATCATTGCACGTCCAATAGCCAGGAAAGATCTTCCTGAATTAATAGGAATTTATTTATCTTCTTCCATATCCAGCACAATGAAATCAACGGGGAAGATAAAGTTTTCCGCTTTAACTAACACATCTTCTATGGCCCATTTAGGATAAGCGATAGATTGATTAGCTAATTGTAGGATTACAGTAGTAGGAGAAATATCTCCTAAACCTAGTCTTCAAAATATAGATAATGACAGAGATTAATGCTTGCTCCCAAATCACATAAAGCTTTTCCACAATTTTTTCTCCAATTGCACAAGGTATAGTGAAACTGCGAGGATGTTTTTTTTGAATTATTGCACTACACTCTTCACTAAGTCCAATAGTTTCATAATCTTTAAACTTCTTTTTTTTTTATGTAAAATTTCTTTCATAAATTTTGCATAACTTGACATTTGTTCTAGAGCTTCTAAAAAACAAATATTAATTGTAAGCTTTTTAAATATCTCAAAAAATCTTGAAAATTATTGATCAAGTTTCTCCTGTCTATGTCTTTGAGGAAAGGGAGGTAGTGGTATTCCTTCATTCTTCTTAGTTGGAGAAACAAGTTTTCCACTTCCTTAGGAATACTTTCTTCAGGTTTTTCAGTTTCTTTATCTTTTCCCTCAACTTCAATTTCTTGTTGAACACCAACACTAAATTTCTTTCCACTTTTTAGTTGGACAGCTTTAACTTGCTCTTGCTCTTTACTTTTATATTTAGCATTGATCTCAAAATTACTAGGAAGTGCTCCTTAAGGCCTATTGCTAAGAGCATTAGCAATTTGTCCCAGTTGATTCTCTGTGTTTCTTATAACAACACTTTGACTCTGTAATTAATTACCCATTTGTAATACTACTTCTTCTAATGATAATTTCTTCTCCTTAACTTGTCGATTACTGTTTAATCCAGGAGGATAAGTAGGAATAAAGTTGAAATTACCTTGATTGTTCCAATTTTTCAATGGGTTTACTTGATTGTTCCCCCATTGTTGACTTCCACCACAAAAATTGTTATTCCAGCTAAAGTTTGGATGGTTTTTCCAACCTGGGTTATATTAATTGGAATATGAGTTATTAGATCTATTAATAGCATTTATAGTTTCTAATAAAGGGTGAGAATCAAACATTTGTAATAATGAATCTTCTTCAATCCATTAAGGTGTTTGAGAAAAAATCATTCCAATTTGATCTATTTTCCTAGATAATGCAACAACTTGTGAAACAACCATTGAAATAGCATCATTATCATGAATACTGACTACTTTCTTAGAATTTACCCTTTTAGAAGGCCATTACAAATTATTTGTAGCCATTTTTTTAATTAAAGAATAAGCTTCATCGAATGATTTAGACATTAGTGAACCTCCAGTAGCAGCATCTATGATAGATCTAATGGATCCAACTAACCCATTATAAAAGTTTAAACAATTAACTAGCCTGGTAAAGTATCATGTGAAGACATTCTAAGGGGTTCCTTAAATTATTCCCAAGCTTCATAAATTGACTCCCCTTCACACTGAGTAAAAGAAGTAATATAATTTCTAAGTTTAATAGTTTTTAAAAGTGGAAACTACTTAGCTAGAAATTTTTGTGCCAAATCTCCTAAGTTCTAGTAGATCCAGGTGCTAATGAATTAACCACATCTTAGCTTTATCCCTTAATGAAAAGAAAAAAAGTCTAAGTATAATGACATCATTTAATACACCATCATATTTACAAGTAGAACATAATTCTAAATGACTTATAAAATATAAAATTGGATTCTCATTTGGTGTTCCTTAGAACTAATTGTTTTGACCATTTGTATTATTGCAGGTTTAAGTTCAAATGAGTTAGCCGCTATAACAGAAGTTTGAATACTTAAGTGAATTTCGTCTGCCGTTGGGTTTGCATAATCCCTTAAATGTTTTTGTAAATTATGATGTTCATTTTCACCAATTTGAATTTCAATATTATTTTGTGAAATGTTTGCCATATCTTGAAAATCATGAAGTCTTTCTTATTTTAGAATTTTTCTTATAATACGTTCTAATTTAAAATCGTAGGGCTCTAAACTTTCAGATCTTGAACTATGCAAATAAATAATAAAATTCAAAAATTAAAATAACACAACAAAATAAAATTTTCTTTATATTAATTTTTTAGATTTTATAATCTTTTCTTTTCTTATATAATTTTTTATTTTCTATTTTTTTTATTAATTTTTTGTTTTAAAATAATTTAAAATAAAATATGTATTAAAGAGCCCTACGATTTTGAATTTGGGTCAAGTTCTTTATATTAAACAAAATTGTAAATAAAAAGTTTACTTTATGAATTTAAAAAGATTATGTTACCTATCCCCGACGACGATGCCAAAAACTTGACCCGACCCACAATTACGTATATTTTTAATCACCAAAATATTGCTAAGAACTTGACCCAAATTATATTTAGCAGATAGTGTGAATAAATGCAATGATATAGAAAATAGATAAAATAACTTCACATTAGTGGTACTACGTAAGTATATGTATTGTTTCAAGTAATATAAGATTTTCTTTTAAACCTTAGTATCGATCTCACGATGATAGTTGAACTATTTAAATTGTCTTGTTAAGCTCAAAAGCAAATTCTATTTAAATTACAAATTTAAATGAAAATGAAATGATAATATTGGTAAAGACTAAATTAAAGTAGATAAAAATAACTATATTTAACAGCTTAATAAAAGTAATTCTAACGAGTTTGAATAATATGTAAATATCTTTTCCCTTGCAATGAGATAATAATCTATGTAAGATTTGAATGACTAAAAATATGATGATGTATTGTGACAAATAGGAGTATTCCTATTCTTTACCCCCTCACAGTGCTAGTAAAGGCCATTGTCTAATTTAGAGTTTTGCACTAGCTTGTGTAGTAGTGCTGAGTAGATTATGGCTTCTCACCTTCAGGTTACCTATTGTGCCCTCTCTATATGACCTAATAAGGACCCTTACGATCCATAAACTGAACCAAATTTGGAAAAGAATCTAGTATGTCACCCTAGGAATATAAATTCTACACCCATCAAAACTTAACTCCTTATCTATTTGCACTCCCCCTTAGGTGATCGCAACACCCAAAATGAAGTGTGAAACTTACTAGTTGGGTGAAATTATAGCCCTCTTGCATCTCTATGTTTCTCAATGAATTTTAATTTCACAAGTGATCAATTTGTAAAGTCAATGAAGAATCGGTGAAAATTTCATCACAATTTTTTAAAAGTAAATAAAAATCTTTAAATCATTATCATCCCACAAGATTAATTTCCAAGCGCAAGGAGAAAGAAAGGAAACTACTCAGAATTCATGGAGAATAAAACAAAAACACCAAATTTATATTAAAATCTAAGTTTTAGAAAAAAAAACTGAAACAAAAATATAAACTTCCTTATGTCTTCTCTCCAACACAAATTCTAGAGTTTCCTTGAAGAAATCTTCAAACTCTTACTCTTACAACACAAAACACACTGAAACATACACTTAAACACTAAAGTGGAACTCAAATGCTACCTAAAGTCCTCTTTTTCATCCAATTTTTGTCCATGTTAATAGATCTCTAAAAATACCTATTGGTCGCTTAAAAAACCCCTTAAAAATTTGGTCAAATTCAATGGATCTTCCAGAAGGGAAGTTACTAACACTACAACGTCAGTCTGGGTGCTATAGCACCCTTTCCCTGCATCTGTAGCGCATAGCGCCAGGGAGCAGCGCTATGGAGCCATACACTATGCACAATTTCTGGCTCATTTTTTCCTTCATATTCTTCAATTCTCCATTTTATATACCTGAAACAAAAAACATACAAAATTCTTTCCTTTAAAAGTGAAATATCACTAAAATTATGCATAAAAGATTATAAAATATGCACCAAAATATGTATTTTTAAGGTGGATCAATTAACATTAAATATTTTGAAAATATCGATGAGATAGATGATCACTTAAATAACCCTTATTTAAATTACGACAACCCAGTCTGGGAGAATCCTTCCAACTTTAACTGAAATGAGAATTATGAAGGTGGAAACCAATTATGGGATTATAATCAAGATGATCCTTTAGGTAATTGGAATAATCAAGATTTCTATAACTTTGGACTTTCTTTCCCTTTTGAATTACCTCAACCTACCATATGAGGAGAAGGAGATGTTTATCGAAGAGGTTGTTTATCAAATGGAAAATTAGTTGAAAAGTCAAGGAGCTACTATAAGGAATATAGAAAACCAATAGGGGGTGGATTGTTGACTCAATTAATATTAAGCCTCTAGATATTTTATTAAGTGACCCTGAGATAAACCCTAAGGAGAAAAGTGATGAGCAATGCAAAGAACTCGAATTAAGAACTAGAAGAGAATTGGAGGATATGTTTTAAAAGAATGTTGAGTTGAGAAATGATGATAAGGAGATTGAAACACCAATGGAAGAAATTCCTAAGAAATTAGAAAAACCTATCCTCAACTATGATAAATATAGAAACACCACCTCCACCATTTTCTCAGTACCAACGAGAAGAATTAGAAGATAACATACGATAGAACGATATCTCAGTGATATTTGATCTAGAATCTAAATCATCTTGGGAGAATCTAACTAAAAGTTTAAGAGACCTAGAATTATTATATAGAGATCCATTTCTTATAAATTTTAAGGATGATATTAATATGTAAATTAAGAATATCAGTAGAAGAATATTAGAACTAGAAAGAAACTCGAGGAACGATAATTGGAGTCAAGTTGAGAAGTTGAAAGAAAAACAAAAAATTGAGGATTTAGTACGAATCCCACATTTTGGAAAAGATTTGGCGATTGATCCGAGTTTACTTAAATGGAAATTTGTTATAAGAGGAAATCATTTTGTCGGGTTAGCAACGTTAAATTAAACGCTTCATGTGATGCAATACGCCTAAAATATATAGTGTTTTTAGACACATTTTTATACCTATTTTTGAGATATTGCGCTTTAATGCAAGGTATTTTTGTGTTTTTCTTTTAGTTACAGGTAAAAAAGTGAAAAATATTTAAAGGAGTGAAACATGATCAAATTTGGAGCAAATAGATGAAAAATGTGCAAAAGTGTTTTGGTGCCTAAGCACCAGATCCAGCGCTTACGCGCCGGGTAAACAGAGAAGGCCGCACCTGAGCACCAAACGCCCCGCGCGTAAGCGCCAGTGGCAGTTATTAGACGAGTAAATTCAGTTTTTGCAAATTTTGAAGAGTTTTTGAGGCACTTATTGGTTTAATAGGTGTTTACAACTACCATGGACAAAAATTATTGCAAAAGGATGAATATCTTGGGGAAATACATCGAATCAAGACACATTTTGAAAAGATACCAAGACACCTTTTAGAGAATTATAAACGAAGGAAGATTAAGAATTTGAAAGAGCTCCTGAAAGTATTGGGAGAGTTTTGAAAGTTCAAAAATCAGGGAGTTAGTTGGAATGATTTTCAAGTATCACATATTTATCCTTTTTTATTTTCGTTTTATATTAAGAGTGTTGTAAAAGTGAAGAGATTCAAAAAAACTTCAAGAGTTTGGTGGAGGACTTGAGATAATTTTTTATGTTTTGTTTTAGACTAATTTTGGTTTTAATTGAGACTTGTTATTGGTTTGACAATGATTTTTACTTTTAAATAAAAGTGTGGTTTTGTTTTCTCCATGAATTTTGAGTAGTTTTCTTTATCTTTCTTCTTAAAATGATAAGTTATNTGTGCGACAGGACTTCCATTCCGGCGACCGATAACTTCCATAGGACGATCCCCCCTAAAATAGCGCCGACAAATTCTGGCGCTCCACCGGGGACTTGCTTCTCTCTCTATATTACTTAGGGAATGTTATCTTTGTGTATCGATAATATGTTATGTCCCATATGAACCAAATTACCCTTCTTTAGTTGGCATGCTTCACCCATTTCTTTTTTAGGGAAGTACGGTCAACTCTTTTGGACTTCAGGACCATATGTTCAAGCAACTTTGAACAGAGAGGTTTAGGAGTTCACTAGGATTTTTATCTTTGTGTGGGGCCAGACCCCCAATAGCTGTGTTGGTGGACTAGTTTTGCCCGGGCATTATGTGTTGTGAAGTCTATCCCACACTGAGTCCTAAACTTCACTTTCCCCTTTGAGCTTGGTTTGCTATTTTATAAATTAAATCAAATTGTGTCGTGCTGCGCTTGCTCTATATGTTTTCTTTTTTAATTAAGTAAATCCTTCTACTTTCAAACTATTTTCTTAACTAAATTTAAAACCCTTTACATAAAAAATAAAATAAAAATTGCCTAGTCTATGGATTGACCTTTGTTAATCTTTTAGTTCTCACAACAGAATTACAAGGTGTTGGAAAAATAACTAACCCACGTGCTTCATTTTTGAAGTTTCAACAATAGCATTCCCCACACTCACGTTTTCCTGCAATCTTCCAATAAGCCACAACACTCACATTGTTGCCCCACCATCAAGTTTGGAACCTGATTTGATGAGGTTGAAGTCATACTCAAAAAGGCTCTGTTCGTCATAATGAAAGTCATCGCTCCAGAGGTTCAGGAGCCCTCTGTTTAATTTAACCAGAACTTTCCCCAGGAATTCCCTTCTTGTAAGAAGATGAAAACCGTTACTCCCTAGGCACCTCCCAAGTGTGTTGTTCCCTTTTCTAATAAAGGAAAGAAAATTATGATTGTAGAAGTTCAAAGTCTGTGCCACTGACTCAATCACAGAAAAGGAACCATAGCCAAAAAGCTCTGAGGGTAGCTAAGGCCTAAATCTCAGTAAAAGTTCCAGATGATGAGCTTCCTCACAAGGAAGAAGTTGTTCTACAAAGGATTAGATTCCACCAGTTGATGAATATTAATGGATATGAAAGTATTAAAGAAATTGTTGCTACTTTACTGACATTTCATCATCGTAGTGAGGAGAAGGAGAAGGAGAAGCCCACTTCTATCACTAAAGTTTGAACAGTCTTCCAAAGGTTGGCCACTAAAGAAAGATGTTCAGTGCTCAAATTACTTAAGTGAGTGGGATGTGCAGCATCCCTACGAATGAAAAGAGAAATCCTAAGGGATGTCAAGATTGCCCTACAGTCCCACAAGTCAGCTGAAACTTTGCCAACTCGTATTCCCGTCAAATTCCATCTGGGAAGTCAAGTTGACACAACCGTTTCTACTACAAATTTTGTTACCTCTGCTACTCCAAGGTCTGCAAGACCTTGACTGATTAAGTCACGTCTTGGTATGAGGATTCAACTAATCGTTACCCACAAGAATGCCCTGAAGAGGGAAAATATAAAGAAATTACTCGGTATTGTGTTTGGTTCGCACCGCGGGGAGCATACTTCTTTCCAACATGCTGATACCTCTGTTGAGACACCACGCCTCAAGTCATCATCATCAAGAAAGAAAGTGTGGGCACCCAAAGTTGCCATACTGATATAGTCTAGTAAACCCAGAAGGAAGAATGGCGAAATGAAGCAAAAGTCCAAAGTATCTGACATCGTTGTAGCTATTAGTGAACAACTGAAGGATATTCTGGAAAGTCCTCTAGATTTCAAGGGAGTTCAAGAGGTGACAATTGAAGAGAAAGTCAAAAAACTTAGGGTTGAGATTTCCAAATTAGCTAGAGAACTTGGTGTAGTTGTTGATGATGATGATGAGAATTATGATTTCAATGATTTTCTATAAGAAGACTTCATGGATATTCAAGTCATCGAGACTAGAGCTACCTCATCTATGTGTGATGCCCAACCTCTCATCAATAGGAATGTCGCGGATGATTTACGCAGTGCAATTTTATTAAGTGATGAATAGATTAACCAAATAGAAAAGAGAATGGATGAGATGGTTGCCACCATGGCCGCCATGGCTACAGTTAATGGACAATCCCTGTCACAGTAGGTAGCCTCTCCAAAGTTAACCAGCCTAAGATAATCCATATTACCGATGAACAAAGAGAAGTTTCTTTCGCTAATGGAGAAGATCAGCAAAAGAAGGATTCCTCACCGAACAACATGCTAGAGAAAGATATTAAACAATTGGTTGAACAACAAGTTCGAGAGGCCTCAGCCCAATCTAAGGGCGATGCATTGATTTCATGGGGTAGACATTACTTGGAGGAGTTTGATGTTGTAACCTATCCCAAGGGTTTTATGCCACCGAAATTCAAAATATTCGATGAGACTGAGAATCAAAGGCAACATATAGCACATTTCTGAGCCAGTTATGACACACCAGAGGAAATGAAGCCTCACCCTTTCGACAGTTCGTCAGCAGCTTGTCAGGGATTGCTTTTGATTGGTATGTTGAGCTACCAAATGGATCAGTGAAGACATTCACCGAGTTAGAGTAGATGTTCGTGAAGAGATTTGCAGGGGCACAACACAATGTTTTTATTGAAGATATCGTAGTGGAAAAAGAAAAGAACTAACGAGACGCTAGTGGATTATATCTTGAGGTGGAGAAACCTTAGCATTAAACGTGAGCCTCAACTACAGGAATAGCATACAATTGAGATTTTACTCAAAATCATACATGGTCTGTTAGCTTTCATGCTCAAGGGACTCTCCATCAAGTTCTGTAAGAACTTACTAAGTAAATCTAGCAATTTACAGGAGGAGGTTAAACATATGGATTCTTAAGAGAAAACAGAGAGATCCATAACAACCAAAGCATTTGAAAAGAAGCCTAGGATAGTGGCAATAGTTGATAAGGGAAAGCAGCCAATAAAAATACAGGCAGAGCATTCTCACCAAAGTTCCCAGCAATTGCTACAGGATGCTTAGCAACAAACACAACAGTATGATCCGTCCAGCCAACAGTCATACTAGGGAGGACCATACTAGACAAATGGAAGAATGGGTTCAACTCTTTTAGAATGAAGGAAAAGAGTGTATTCTTTCAAATATGAGGCTCTTCCAAAGATGTTCAGAAATTTAATGAATAAGCCAGAGTTCATATTGTCAGAACCGAAGAAGCCGGAAGAATTTGACAAGAAAGAATATCCAAAATTTTGCCCCTACCATAGGATGTTGGGACATATAATAGAAGGCTGCTTTATTTTTAAGGATTAGCTTCAGAGAAACTATAAAGAATGAAATATAAAAATCCCAAAGGAATATTTGAAAGAGCCTGAAAAAGGTTCTGTAAATATAACTTCGGTCAAGCCAATCATTCTGATAGATCCATATGGAGAAAAAGATGGATGAAGCATAGTTTGGAGCAAGTCATCCAAGAAAATACTGGACCCAATTCAGACCGCTTCAGCTTAGGCAGCCAATCAGAATCTACAACCTGCTTAGCCCAAGTTGGAGATTTTGCCAAAAAAGTTGCCAGAACTAGAAAAGAAAGAAAGGAATGATGTCATGAAGAATGATAACATGGGGGGTAGGATAGGGGTTGCTGATACACTTAAATATATAGTGTTTTTAGACACATTTTTATACCTATTTTTGAGATATTTCACTTTAATGGAATGTATTTTTGTGTTTTTCTTACAGATACAAATAAAAATGGAAAAAAAAATGCTTAAAGGAGTGAAAAAGGATCAAATTTGGAGCAAAAAGGTGAAAAAATGTGCAAAAGAGTTTTAACGCCTAAGCGCCACATCCGACGCTTAAGCAACACTTAAACAGAGAAGGGAGCGCCTAAGCGCTGAGCCCCTGTGCTTAAGCGCCAGTGATAGTTACTAGACGAGTAAAATCGGTTTTCACGAATTTTGAAGAGGTTTTTGAGCCACCCAATGGCTTAATAGGTGGTTGTAACCACCATGGATGAAATTTATCATGAAAGGATGCATCTCTTGGACAAATACATTGAATCAAGAAACATTTTGAAGAGATCCCAAGGAACCTCTTGGAAAACTATAAAAGAAAGAAGAAAGGACTTAGAAAAGAGTCCTGAAAATATTTGCAAGTTTTGAAAGTTCTTTTTTGGGAAGTTAGTTAAGAGAAAATTTCAGGAAAAGCTTCTTATTTACTTTATCCTTTTTGTTATTTTGTTTGGAGTGATTGTAAAAGAGAAGATATTCAAAGGATATTCAAGAGTTTGGTGGAGGACTTGAGACAAGTTTTTATCTTTTTGTTTTAGACTACTTTTAGTTTTGATTGAGACTTGTTGTTGGTTTGACATTAATTTCTTATTTTAAACTAAAGTGTGGTTTTGTTTTCTCCATGGATTATGAGTAGTTTTCTTTATCTTTCTTCTTAAAATGATAAGTAATTTAGTTTTGGATGGAAGTTGTGGAGAGTATTGATCTTTAATGTTGGAAGAAGTTGTGATGATTTAAATCCATGCACTTCATTTACTTCTTGATTTGGCCAATCCAGATGTTAAAATTTGTTTTGAGAACATGTAAGAACTGGGTTGGTATTGTCTCAGCCAACAATTGTAAGGAATCACATGAGATTGTATGAATGAGATTGTATGAATGAGAATGTAATTCATATGATTGAGTGCAAATAGATAAGGAAATATTCATTGATAGGTGTAGAGTTAGAGGACTTTAAAGTGACAGGTTAAATCCCCCAACTTGGTTTATTGTTTTAGGTTCTAAGACGAGAATGTTAGCCTCCAGGTGGAGGGAATCAAGGGAACTCTAGAGTGGGAGCTCGTATCTTCTCTGCCTAGCCGATCTTCAGAACTATTCAAACTTTAAATTAGCTAATTTTCTTTATAACATCTCTAGTAAGGGTAAAGAATATTATTGCTCCTAGTTGGCACAACACAATTTGCATACTTCCACAATAAAATTCTTATACTTATTACTGATTCAAGATAAGAAAAAAGATATTTTCATATTAAGTACTTTTCTTCTACAAAAATTTTAGTTACCTTTTTACCGTTTCATTAAAATATCCAAAATATCAAAAATATTTAAATTTTAAATTCCTACAAAAATATTTTTTAGCTTAAGTAATTATCTTTTTAAAAAAATAGAAAAACTTTCTAAAAAGTGCATTTTACATAATGTTCCTTGTGGGTTCGTGACAACGACTTTTTATATACCTAAAAATACAAGAATTTGACACCACTACTAGAAGATTTAAACCCTCGGCAATGTTGCCAAAAACTTGATGCAACTTTTAATATGCAAGAATTTATGAACCCAAATTTATATATTTATTAATGATTTTAAAGTCACAATTTCAAAGGCAAGTATACGTATCCCTCAAGTAATAATTGGCTCTAGTGGAGTCCCGTTTATCGATCCCACAGGGAAGCGAGGTAAGAGGTCCTTAGTCAAGCTCTAGTGGAGTCCCGTTTATCGATCCCACAGGGAAGCGAGGTAAGAGGTCCTCAGTCAAATCTCCTAGTATACTACTTAGTCCTAGTTTAGGAATGAAGATTAAAATGATGTTTCATATAGCAACTACTTATAAATGCAAGTGTTAAATGTAAAGATAGTAACTATAACTAAATGCAAATATTAATTCTAAAGATAACCCTTTTTGAATGATTTGGTTTGAAGAATTTTGAGATATTAAAACTATTATTCATATGTAATGAATTGGATAATGTGAAGGAATGAGATACATTAACTATTGTATGTGCCAAATAGGAGCAATCCTATTCTTTACCCTTTGGTCCAGGCATAAAGAACATTGACTAATCNTTTTAGTCATATCAAAAGTGAATTTGAGTTAAGTATTGGAATTGTGGTTAATTGAGATCATATTGATGGACATTTGAGTTGGATTTGAGGAAATTTGGGTCTTCAAAGGGCAATTTGGGGATTTTGGTTGAAGATGGTGAAATTGGCCAAATCAGGTCATGTGGTAGTTGAGAGAAATGAAATTAGGAATATTTGGAATTTATTGGGATTTTATTGGGAATTTTTGGAATTTTTTGGATTTTGAGCTGTAGAAGGGTATTTTGGTAATTTGGGGGTGTTTTAGGATAAAACCAAGATGGGTATTTTGGTGGAGTTGAGGTACAAATCATCACCAATAAGCCATGAACCAATGGAAACTCCATTCTGGGTCGTCTACATAGTGGTCTTAGCTAAACAACTGTCCTAGGGCTAGTAGGTTTAGGGGGCCATCTACATGAGTATCCCAAAAGATCAAGGGATCTAGGATAGAAATTCAAGTTTAGTATTGTGAGTGAATGCGGGTGCAGATGAGTGTAGTGAGTGTAGTAAATGCCTTAGCTCCAGACCAACACCCAGGGTTAACCTTAGGGGTCCAACAGTCCTTAGAGTGACTCGACTTGAGTTTCCCCCATAGTGATCCCACCTACTAAATGCTAGAGATTAGAACCAATATGTGGAACTTCAAGTTGAGTAAAGAAGAGTTTGGAATTTCTAATGGTGAGGGTTCCATGTCTAGTTTTCTAAGAATAGTCAACAGGAAAATCCTATGGCTAGACCTTAGGCTACTAAAGGGGAAAAACTAAACCTCAACCAAAAGTGAGGTCAACAGGAATGTGACGGAGAGCCGTCCGATTGCACGTTTATCTCATCAATGGACAAGATTTGGCCTGATAAAATCTCGGTGCGTGAACCGCGGGATGCGTGGCTGCCAAGCAGGATGGCGACACCGAACCAAAAGACGACGCGTGGAGCTTCGGAGTTGCCTAGGATGAGGTGGCGCCGCACATTTAAGTAGATAAAAAGGGAATTAAATAAATCAGAAAATGATCCCTAACTTAAAAAATCCATATATTGGTGTAGAAAAATCACAAAAATAAAATAAAAATACACTCTTGCTTAGTGAACACAGGAGAACAATGTGGAGATAATTTGAAGTTTTTGTGATGCATATTATTTTTTTAATTAAGTAAACACTATTTTGAGTCTTTTAATTCTCCATGCATGTAGACATTTCAACATGGTTTGAAATTTTGGCATGTTGTTGCCTCTGTTTTAGGAAACATTCTCTGATTTTTCCAAAGTCAGAGGAGATCGCTAGACAGAGATCCATATTTTTCAATTTTATGTCTATTATTTGCATAAATTAATTATAATAATTAGCATGTTGCTTAGAAAATTCCAAGATAATTTTGGAAGGATTATTTTGGCCAGAGAAACCTTCGATCCAAGTCATTAAGAATCCACCTAATTTGCACAAACCCTAAAATGCAAAGAAAGTTAATTTTGGGAAACACAAAAATCTAAATGAATTTGTTTTTAATCTACAGTCTAATTTGAAGTTTAGAGAACTCCGCATAAAAATTTAAAAATATTTGGAGCTTATCTAATAACTCAAAATGATTTTCTAAGTTAAATGCCATTTTAAATAGTAAAATATTTTTTTAACAATTAAAATATAACTCAAAAATTTATAAATATTTGTTTTGGTAGTTCTCTGTGATCGGAGGAATTTTATAAAAATAAATTTGTAATTAAAATAAAAATTCCATTTTTAATCCTTTTCTTAATATTTAAATAATTAAATAATAATAAAATTCATAAAAATAATAAAATTCATGAAAATGTTCTAAATTGTTTTCTAAGAACTTAAGAACAATTAGAATATTTTTCCTTATTTTCTAAGTGAAGATATGGAATTTTGAAGCTTAAAATAATTTTTAAAGGCTAAAAATGGATTTTCACTAAAATAATTCTAAAAATTCAAAGAAAAATCAAGAAAATGTGAAATTTGTTTCTATGGGTTCCTTGGCCTTAGAATTATTTAATAAAAATGTGAAACTTAACTTTCCTTATTTAAAATATTTTATGATTAATAAATACTCTAGAATTTGGAATAATTCTAATAATTAAAATAAAACTCAAAAAATCATGAAATTTGGCCCAAGTGTTTCTCTAGTTTAAGTCTACCTCCAACAAAAATTTCAAGGAATTAGGTTTTACCTTGGTTAAGTTAGGGATTTTCTTTAAAAAAAATCATTTTTCTTGCATATAAATAAATATATAAATTAAATTAAAATTTAAAAAATCACACTTTCTCCTATGATGTCTTAATTGACCAACGAGTGAGGTGGGTTGAAAATTCTAAAGTCATTTGAATTACATTTTAAGAATTATGAAGTATTAGAGCCTTAGGGGCAAAGATGTAATTTTGGAAATTTAGCCTTAATTAACATTTAGGCTCAATTTAAGAAAGGGAAATGGGAAACTTTTTTATCCTAATCAACATATTTAGATGATTGAAATACAAGGGACTAACTGGTAGAAACCAATCTCACTTCTTTCAATTAAAGGATAAATTTTTAATTTCCTTAAATTATTAAAATTTGGAAGTCTAGTCAATTAAATGATCCTAGACTTAACGGTATGATTTTGGGTGTTGATAACTCACTAATTTATCACACCTATTTGATGTTTAAATGACTTTCAAAAAAATGAATAATCATCATTTAAAATTCATTCTCTTTCAAAATATAACTAAGACATCTATCAAAAGTCTAAAGGGCTTAGTAGTGACCTAGGCTAAATCAAATTTGGTTAAATGAGGATTAGAAAAGTGAAAATAATTAAAAATTGAACATCTTTAAAAACAATACAAGCCTAAATTAAAAAGTTGTCTAAGTATCTTGACAACATTAACTTGCCCGTTTAAGGTTCTTCACCCACATAATTCTCAAATTAAATTATAAGTGATAATTACCCTTCTCGTAAGGATAATTGAAACATCAATGTTCATTGAGCATTAAAGGTATTTACATGATGGGTTATCAAGCAACATAATAAGTTTAAAAGAGCTCGAGACTTTTCACGAGGTAGTGAGAGGGAAGCATAGACTTGCTTCTTTCTCCAGATCTAATGGATACCTCGTAGGTCTACTAAACTTAATATGTTTTGCTTAACAAAAAAAATCATCCGTGATCAAGTTAATATGGACCCACCAAGATATGACCTAGGATCGGGTAGATCAATAAAACCTTACTTTTTTGCTTTATATAAAATGCTCTCACACGCATTTTGAGCTTCATGTGGTGGAACGATAAAACTCATCAGGTACGCTTTTTATAATTTACAGTGCCGTCTTTCTTGTACTTTCATACTGTACACTTTATGCTTATAAAACTTGCATGCTAAACAACAATGTCACCCTGCATGAAAACCAAAACTGTTAGGATAGCCACAAAACCAAAACCCAAAACCAAAATTAAAATCAACCAAGATAAAAAACACCTCCACAACATTCAAAATATAAAATAACTTAAAATTTAATCACAAACATCACAAAAACTACAACTACAACTAAATTAAGACGTCTCTATCGGATGATCGAGAATCCCTCGGATGAGGTAACCTACGGTTGCTAACGAGGGTTCCCACGGTCAAAATGAAAGTACAGAACTCATTAAGTTAAGTCTAGTAAATTAATTTGGACTAAGTCAATCTAATAGAAAAAAGTGGTGTCAGAAAGAGGGAACCATAGGATCCTAACCGGTGTCGCTCTAATCAACTTTAACATGTCCCAAAATAGTTAAAGAACTATAACCATAGGGTCATCTGATTTAACATCATAACTTGACACACTAGAAAACTTAAACTCATCACGCTAAGGAGCTTGGAGCTAGCATGGGGGGCAACACGACCATCTTCAACAGCAAAATCTGTCTTCCCCAGCTAAACCATTCCCTTCCTTAGAATTAAACAACCAAGTCATAGGACTTCGACGTTGTTTGCTTATGGAACATAAATCCTCACCTCATCTTTAGGCCTTTGTATAACTCTGCTGTATAATATAAGCTTTATCTCGTCTTAAGATTCTAAGGTTGTCGTTCGTCACGACCTAAATCCTCACATCTTCCAGGATATTTGTGTGATCATTTCACACGATTGTAATCCCTATACAAATAAAATTGGCAGGATGAAATACTTAAATATTTCTCCTCAAAATGAAGCCAAATAATAGGATAGACTGGAAAGTCACTGAGGTTCTCCTCGAGATCTATGACATCCCCTAGTTCTTCCTCTTTTGGATTCAACTGTAAATGTTCCAAATTTAAACCATGCCATTTTCATACCTCTTTGTCTGATATCATTGAAAAGTCCTATCCTTTGACAGTCTTGAAGATAATATTTCCTGATTTTCATCGAGAGTTTTCTTAGGTGGCTTTGGTCATTTAAGATGTAATTAACTATAGGGCTAGATTTTTATCGAGAGTCTTCTTAGGTGACTTTGGTCATTTAAGATGTAATTAACTATAGGGGAATTTTTATCGAGAGTCTTCTTAGGTGACTTTGGTCATTTAAGATGTAATTAACTATAGGGGTACCCTTATATGAAGCATGTCCGAACCCAGCTTAATATAAACCCTATTTAATCTTTTATATTAAATACGAGTCTTCTTAAGTGACTTTGGTCATTTAGGATGTAATTAACTATAGGGGCTTTCCCTTATATTTCTTAGGTGACTTTGGTCATTTAAGATGTAATTAACTATATGGGCTTGCCCTTATAGGAAGTCGTCCAAACCCAACTTAATATAAACCCTATTTAATTCTTCATCTTAAATAGGGGAAATTTTCGGCAAATAAAATGGTTTCGCAGACTAAACGGATGTCATATATTTCTTAGTTTATTTGATCGAGCCTCATGCTCAAGTCTTGTGTTTATCCTTCGGGATAGATACAGGGTTTGAAGTACAACACTCTTTCATTTAAATTTAAAAAATATGGGGTCGGTTTTTCTTCATATTTTTCTAAACTTAAATCTATGTGTAAATTAAAATGTCTTTCTAAAGAAGGTGACAGGATTTTGATTCCAGTGACTGCAGCTTTTTACGGGCAACTCCTCAACCAAAAATAGTGCCGACAGCTTCCGGAGACTCCGGTGGGGACAAGCTTTTCTTTCTATTTAAATAAGGAAATATTATAATCACACATCGATAATGTGTCATGTCCCTCTTTGACAAAATTACTCTTCTTTCATTGACATACTTTACCCATTTCTATCTTGAGAAAGTACGACCAACTCTTTAAACTTCAGAACTATCTGTTCAATTACCTTTGAACTGAGGGGTTCTGTAGGACATTAAGTACTTCTTTAATCTTCATGTGGGGTCGGAACCCTAATAGGTGTGTTGGTGGACTAGTTCCACCTCGACATTATCTGTAAAAATAGGGTCCCGCACTGGGTCCTAAAACACTTCACATCTCTCTTTCGAGTTTGATTTGCTATTCTGAAAATTAAATCAAATAGTATTGTGCTGCGTGCCCTTTTAAAAAATTTTTATCTTAATTAATTTTTTTAATTTCAAATTTCTTTTTTGTTGAAAATTTTAAAATCCCCAAAACTAAGACTTACTCGGTCTACAGATCAACCTTTGTTAATTTTTAGTGCTTGCACTAAGATTACAAGGTTTTGGCCAAATAGCTAACCCCAGAGCTTTCTATTTTAAAGCTGCTGCAATGGCCTACCCCCCATAGACTTTTTTTTGCAGCTTACCGACAACACATGAATCCCGCAATGTTGCTCCTACCATTAAGTTCAAAGAGGAATTTGAAGACCTCGAGGTTATCCTCGGGAAGGCCCCGTTCATCATAATGAAAGTCAACAATCCAAAAGTTTAGGAGCTGTCTGTTGATATCAACTTGAATTGTCTTCAAGACTTCCCTTCTTATAAGAAGGCCAAGACTACTGCTGCTGCTATGGCAACTACCAAGCATGATGTTCCCTCTGCTACTAAGGGGAAAGAAGTAATAATCTTTAAAGATCCGATTGAGGAATTAGCTGCCCACCATCAGAACTCAAAATCTGATCTAGTTTAATAACTACACCACTAACCCAAACTCAAAGGAGAAACTGTAATAGGAGAGTTTGGAGGGACATTAAAGCCTAGACTCCTGAGTAAATACCCGTTAGGGAAGATCCTCACAAAGACAAGTCAAGATTACTGGAAACACATCTAGTTCTATGAGGAAGTCGATTCCATCCTTTAATGGATACCGATGGATATGAGAGTATGCAAAAAATCACCGTCGCATTACCGACACTTTATGGACAGGGTGTGGAGAAAAAGAAACCTACTCCTATCACCCGAGTCAGTTCAGTTTTTCAGAGACTAGCTGTTAAACAGGGCTGCTCAGTGATAGTGTCTTTATATATACTTAAAAATACAAGAGTTTGATACTATTGCTAGAAGATTTAAGTCCTCGGCAACGGTGCCAAAAACTTGACAACGGTTATAGATTTGATAAAAATGTGTATAAAATATTCAATGATTGCAAAGTCACACTTATCAACGCAAATATACGTTTCGCTCAAGTAATACAGGGCTCTAATGGAGTCCTAGATATCGATCCACAGGGAGTAATACAAGAGGCTACGAATTAGGATTTATAAAATCAATACTTAATCACAACAATACAGTTCAAATTGCTTATTTGTCACTAATAGGCAATTGAAATAAATATGTAATTTTAACAAACTCTTAATTAACTAATTCTAATAATAAAGTTTCTAATGTGAAGTTCAATATGTAAGAAAGTATCCTTCTCCTTGTCAAGAAAATAAAGTGAATGGATAAATTGAATCAGTTCAAATTGTATTGTGTCAAATAGGAGCATACCTATTCTTTACCCTTTGGACCAGGCATAAAGAACATTGACTAATCCTATGCTTGGTTACTGAATCTCTGGCTAGGCTGGGAGGATACCGGCTCTCACTTCGGAGTTCCCATGTTCTCCTCGCCTGAGAGCTAACATCTACACTTCAACACCCAAATGATAGGAACGAATTGGGAATTTTAGCCTGTCACTCTAAATCTCTAATTCTATGCCCGATAATTTTTATTCCCTATTTCTTTGCACCCAACTTTCAAGGACTTTGACCTCCCTAAATCTTGGATGTAATTTTCACTTTAATTATAAAATTCAACATATTTTAACAAATCAATTGGCCAAATTAAAAGTAAATTAAGATCGAAGTGAAAGATCATCACAACTTCTTTAACTTTCTCATGGCTCAACCAATTCAAATCACCGTTTCACAAAATCTCAAGTCAAGGGGAAAAACAGAGATAACTACTCAGGCTCATGGAGAAGATACGACAATACATAGAACTTATATATAAAAGCAAAGTTATAAAAACTTCAATAAGTAAATACCACTTATCTCTAATTTCTCCACAAGCAAACTCCTTGAAGCTCCTTTGAATCTCATCCTTTGTTTACAGCACACAGACTTCTTCTTCGGAGCTGCAAGGAGGAAGAAATCTCTCACTTTCCCTCCACTCTTACAATCTCTCGAAGAATTCCTCACGGAAAGGAGGAAGAAATCTCTCACTTTCCCTCCACTCTTACAATCTCTCAAAGAATTCCTCACAAAAACAAAAACTCAGTGGATACCACCATGGGGCTCCTCTTTTATTTGCCTAAATGTTTCTCTTAAAGTTGTAGAAGAGTTTTCCAAGAGTTGCCTAAGCGTCCCATTAAAAATCATCCACATTCAATGCACCTGTTAAGAGAACCACCGTTATCGATGTCGGCGGCCTCGATGGCGCCGTCGGCGGCCTTTTAGAATATTTGACTCTGGACTCTCGGGAAAAACCCGCCTTCGGCGCTGTTGGGCTCGTCGTCGGTTCCCTAGTTCAAATATTCATATTTTAGTCCTTTTTTCTCCAAATTCACTCATTTTTGCATCTTTTTGCTCGAATGACCATAATTCAACATACCTACAAAAAAATATCAAACATAACCTTTTTTAAAGTGCAATATCATCAATATTAGTATAAAATAGGTATGAAAATCTCAACATATTTTTCTTTAAAAGTGCAATATCATCAAAAACAGTATAAAATAGGTATGAAAATCTCAACATATTTTCCTTTGGTTAAAATCCCCCACAAAAAAAGTATAAAATAGGTATGAAAATCTCAACATATTTTTCTTTGGTCAAAATCCCCCAAACTTAACTATTACATGTGCTCAAGTAATTTTAGTATTACATAAAAGTTATGATCTATTGTAGTAAAGTAGTAACATTTTAATTCAGAAATATTATAAGTTTGATTTAAGTAAATACTATAGTGAGATTTTCAGAAAAAAAATCAAGAAATTAAATTAACTCTGTAGGTATAAGACTATCTAGCCATCAAGTTTAAGAGTTCTAGTTTTCTATTCATTTCAAAAATGACTATATGTTGTAATAACATGTCACTTAGATTAATCAAATGATAGGAACTTCATGAGAACACTACTAGTGAAAGATGCTAATCCATAAATATAAGTTCAAGAATGTATTTAGGTTTTCCCTTTAGGTAGGACTAAGTGAAGCCAATTTTGGATTAGGCATCTCCTCAAGCTTCTCCTCACTTATATATATATATATATATATATATATATATATATATATNCATTCCTTCACCTTGTAAGTATTTCATAGCTTTTACATCATTGAGCCCCAATCTTTTCTTCTCGAATGAATTTCTATGATTCTTAATATTTCAAAATATAGTTTTCTTTACTTTAAATTGTTAAATATAGTCTTATTCTCTTATACTAAATATCTTACTCTACAAAATTAATTTTTCTTACAAAAATATTCATTTAAATCTACCATAATATTTAAATATCTACAAAATATAATTATCTCAATTAAATTCACTACAAAAAAATTATATTAATAATTTTTGAAAATACTAAAATTGAGAACATCTAATAGTTAATCTTTTTCTTCTCTCCCCCAAACTTAAATTTTTCAATATGGAATGATACAGGTGGAAAGAAAATTCTAAATATAAATCATACCTCAGTACTCTAGGCATTTTCATCATTTTGAAATTTTTGCAGTTCCTTCTCAAAATTTTAACTTTAACTGGTCTCTAATATTAGGAGCTTTCTATACATATAAATCATTAGAAAATTTGCTGGGTAATGAAATTTTGAAAAAATTACAAAACTAAACATTATACAAACACAATATTTCGCTAACACATCCAAAATACTAAACAAAAAACAATTACAAATATATTAAAATGCAAATAAAAATCACACAACATTAAAATTTTACAAAGTACTAATCAACATTTATTATAACTACACATGCAAATTTCAACTACCACACTAAACATTTATAATAATAATTATAAATTATCCAATTGCAACATAAAAATAAAAATGAAAGTACAAACACACAAACATCTATCTCTATTACAAAATTACAAAGGTAAAAGTACATCAATTACTATCATATATCAAAATCCCATACTATATCCTCGTCTCCCTGGTCAATAGGTGGATTGGCTTGATACTGAGTATAATGGGGGCATTCGGGAAAAGTAACATCAGACTCACCTCTGTAGTGTCTGGTCTGAGCTTTGTAGTAAGCTATCTCAAAGTCAGAATGCCTCTGTAGGTACTCACTATCATAATCGTGTCTATGTTCTAATACCCCAATTCTTTCATTAATTTGCTCTAAACTCTTCCGCTGTAAGGTTAACTAATTCATTAAATCATTCAGCATAGGGGAGCTAGAGGAAGGAAGGTCATAACTAGTAGAGGGGATATCTCTACCAGTAGAAGGTTCTTGACTCCTACTCCTAGATCTCCATTTGTCATGGGATTCATATGTCTTCAAACTAACTTTACTAATGGGTTTCATAGGGTAAACCCATTCTTCATCATCTCCAGCTTCAACTCGAGAAAGTAGGCAAAGTGCATAAATGAGGCTAGGATGTCACAGACCTCCACTTGATTCACTCTTTGCCGTGGTCAATATATTCTTATAAATAATTCTCCCCACATTTATAGTTTGATTATTCTGAAAACAGAAATTTAGAATAGCTCTATCTCTTGTTGCCTCACTATGGTGATAGGTAGGAGACATAGTAGAGGAAATAAAATAGTGCCACGCTTTAGATGTGGCATTCAACATAGAAGCAGAAAAATTTACCCTTTCTCATTTCTTTATCTTCCAAGTCCCTTTCCCATCAGTGAGAAAGTTGATGACATTGTTCAGTGGGCCTTCCATTATACTGAAGGTTTCATAATTGCAGCTATAGGAGTGGGACTTCATAAAATGAGTAAATGCGGGCGGCACTAAACTCAGTAGAAAAACCCCTTACTCGAACGGTTCCATCCTCATATTAGAACGCATTGGCATAAAATTCTTTCACAATATTCACAACAGCCTTATTGGTGGTATAACATAAGTTTTCCCACCCCGTTCAGTAATAACTTGTTCAACATCTCCTCCCAGACTCTCAAAAACATCATCTTGTATACATTTCTTTCCTTCAAATACTGAAGTAAATCTCGACTGAGCCTTCGTATTGACGAAGCGAGACTCGTCAAACTCAAGTCGCCTCTTTTATCGCGAAGCCATGTCAATCTAATCAAAATTAAAAATTCCAAAATAAACTTCAAACACTCAAATCATGGCTTCTAAGAGTGACTCTAAGAGTTCAAATCTAAATTCCATGAATTTCTTCCAAATATTTTCTCCACATTCTCAATTTTTTTGGATCTTCTTAAGATGGAAGAAATTCAAGGTGAAAATCAAATATTTTTAGGTTGGAGCGAGGCTCTTACCGAGAGATGATAAAATCTGGTGTCTAAATGAAATCACCCCAAATCCAAGATCTTCAAGTCCTATATCGAAATTTTTATTTTTTAAGAGGAAGGGGATAATGAATGGTGGCGGTTGACTGGTCAAAATTGGGTTTAAAAGTGTTTTTTTTGGGATCTCGCCGTCGACAGGGTCTTCAGCACCTTTAGCGAGTTCTATTGAATTAAATAGCCTAAGTCTTGGGAAAAATCCACCGTCGATGGTGTCGACGGCATCGTCGGCGAGATTTTTAAAATTGGTTCAATTTCTAGATTTTTGCAATTTTGATCAATTTCAAGCCTCGACGACATCTGTTTAATCATTCTAGACATAAATTTTAAGTGATTAAATGATGTACTAACCCAAATAAACATTCACAACACAAAGCCTTACAATTATATATAAATTCAAAGAGTTATAGTACACGTTACATGACACACATAAGTTTTGTATTTTCTCAACCTAAATACGTCAATTGAGCATCGTAATCCAAGCCACAACACTATAAAAGCCGAAAATAAACATCCAATGCTCAATCTCAACTATACTAAGATCTAAAAGCAAAATTCTAAAGCAAATTAAACACATAAGTTCAAATCAAATCACACATATAACCATATAGGTGGCAAAGTAAATCTACTACTCCTCCGATTTAGTGCTTGTTTCTCCTCTGAAATCACCCATTGATTGAACATGAACAAAGAGGTTATAGAAGGGTTGGTATGGGAATTCTTCAGTAGAGTCCTCTTCTATCAATCCCATCTTCCTCATCAATCATATCAAACTTCCTTTGATATGTCCAGAGTGATCAAAATGCTCTTTCATCCTCCAATCTAGATGAATAATATGTCTAGAGTGATCAAAATGCTCTTTCATCCTCCAGTCTAGATGATCAAAAAAATCAGAGTATTGTTAATTGTATTCATAATATTTTGCACCTCTTTCTCCAGTTTCCTGATTCTGCGCAGGATCACTAGTGTCTTATCTGGAACTAAAGGCTGAATAGGAAGTGAATTCTAAGACGATTGATCCATAATAATAGTCATATCATTCTCATCTTTATTGGCTGGGAACTTCTTGGTTGGGTTCAAACGCTTCAAAGGTAGAAGTACTTTTTCCCAACTCTCATAAGATACTTTGAACTGACTGCAAAGTAAGAAAACTATTGAAGGACGTCCAAGCCCATAAGTTGATCCATGAACGATCAGGCTCAAAATAGACTTCACAATTATCGATCTAATATCGATCGACAATCCCATTTGGATGCAGTAATTCAGAATATAACTTTCCTTAGTAACTTTACTGATCCTCATCGTCGGTAATAGTTTTGCAGAAATGAAGAAGTGTCAGTGTTTAGAAACAAGGTTTAGAAGTGTCGCAGAAAAACTAACATACCTGTTTTCTCTCATTTCTCACTCTTCAGTCTCGTCCGTCAAATATTGGTAGATCTCATTCATCAGATTTCTTGTTGGGACGAAGTTGGAATAATTGTAGACAGGAACATACTCGATCATATATAACTCATTAATCCATGCAGGAGTGACCTACGACTTTATATATGCTTAAAAATATAACTTAAATATGGACTTAATAAATATTCAATAACACACTTATCAACGCAAGTATACGTATCACTCAAGTAATATAGTGCTCTAATGGAGTCCTAGATATTGATCCCACAGGGAGTGGTTTAGAACTGTGAACTAAGATCTTAGAAAAGAAATACTTTAATCACAACAATGAAGTTCAATTTGTTTATCTGTCACTAATAGGCAATTGAAATAAATATGTAATTTTAATAACTATTAAATAACTAATTACTAATGAGGGTTTAAATGTGATATTCAATATATAATAAATCATCCTTCTCTTTGCTAAGAAATTATAGTGAATGGATAAAGTGAATTAGTTCAAATAATATTGTGCCAAATAGGAGCATACCTATTCTTTACCCTTTGGTCCAGGCATAAAGAACATTGTTATTGTGCCATATTCTTTACCCTTTGGTCCAAGCATAAAGAACATTGACTAATCCTACACCTTGTCAAGAAATTATAGTGAATGGATAAAGTGAATCAGTTCAAATTATATTGTGCCAAATGATATATAAGAAAGCATCCTTCTCTTTGTCAAGAAATTATAGTGAATGGATAAAATGAATTAGTTCAATTTATATTATTGTCAAGAAATTATAGTGAATGGATAAAATGAATTAGTTCAATTTATATTGTGCCAATAGTTTCTCCCTGTCAAGAAATTATAGTGAATGGATAAAGTGAATTGGTTCAAATTATATTGTGCCAAATAGGCACCTATTCTTTACCCTTTGGTCCTGACATAAAGAACATTGACTAATCCTACGCTTGTTTACTGACTATTCTTTACCCTTTGGTCCAGGCATAAAAAACATTGACTAATCCTACACTTGTTTACTGAATCTGCGTGTTACCCTTTGGTCCAGGCATAAAGAACATTGATTAATCCTACGCTTGTTTACTGAATCTGCATCGGTCCAGGCATAACAAACATTGAACAATCCTATGCTTGGTTACTGATTCTGCAGCTAGGCGAATAAAGTGAATCAGTTCAAATTGTATTGTGCCAAATAGGAGCATACCTATTCTTTACCCTTTAAATTAGTTCAATTTATATTGTGCCAAATAGGAGCATACATATTCTTTACCCTTTGGTCCAGGTCAGTTCAAATTATATTGTGTCAAATAGGAGCATACCTATTCTTTACCCTTTGGTCCAGGCATAGGTTAAAATTATATTGTGCCAAATAGGAGCATACCTATTCTTTACCCTTTGGTCCAGGCATAAAGAATTTATATTGTGCCAAATAGGAGCATACATATTCTTTACCCTTTGGTCCAGGCATAAAGAACTTATTGTGCCAGGGCATAGTGAATTAGTTCAAATTATATTATGTCAAATAGGAGCATACCTATTCTTTACCCTTTGGTCCAGGCATAAAGAACATAATTTGTATTGTGCCAAATAGGAGCATACATATTCTTTACCCTTTGGTCCAGGCATAAAGAACATTTGAATAATCCTATGATTGTTTACTGAATTTGCGGCTAGGCTGGGTGGATACCAGCTCTCACTTTAGAGCTCCCACGTTCCCCTCACCTGAGGGCTAACATCTACACTTCAGCTCCCAAATGATAGGACCGAATTGGGGATTTTAGTCTATCACTCTAAAATCTCCAATTCTACGCCCGATAATATTATTTTCCTATTTATTTACACACAACTTCCAAGAACTTTGACCTCCATGAATCTTGCATGTAATCTTCACTTTAGTTATAAAACTCAACATATTTTAACAAATTAATTGTCCAGATTGAAAGTAAATTAAGATCAAATTGAAAAGATCATCACAATTTCTTAAACACTTTCATGGCTTCACCAATTCAAATCACCATTTCAGAAATCTCGAGACAAGGAGAAAGACAGAGAAAACAACTCAGATCTCATGGGGAAAACACAAAAAAACTCGAAATTCATATATAAAATCAAAGTCATACAAAGTACAACAAGTAAATAGCTTATCTCTAATTTCTCTCCAAGAACACTCCTCGAAGTTCCTCTGAATCTCTTCCTTTCTTTACAACACACAAAATTCCTCACCTCAAGAACACTCCTCGAAGTTCCTCTGAATCTCTTCCTTTCTTTACAACACACAGAATTCCTCAAAAACTCCTCAAAGTTCCTCTGAATCTCTTCCTTTCTTTACAACACACAGAATTCCTCTCGGCAAGGAGGAAGAAATCTCTCACTTTCCCTCTACTCTTACAATCTCTCAAAGAATTCCTCACACTCCTCGAAGTTCCTCTGAATCTCTTCCTTTCTTTACAACACACAGAATTCCTCTTCAAAGTAGCAAGGGAGAAGAAATCTCTCACTTTCTCTCCACTCTTACAATTTCTCGAAGAATTCCTCACAATTATACAAAAAAATCTCTCACTTTCCCTCCACTCTTACAATCTCTCAAAGAATTCCTCACAATCTAACCGTACACAGAATTCCTCTTTGAAGTAGCAAGGAGGAAGAAATCTCTCACTTTCCCTCCACTCTTATAAGCTCTCGAAGAATTCCTCACAATTGTTACACCCTATTGGAACCTTTCTAACATCCAGGACCACTAGCCCCTCCTAGACTCTCTAGACTCTCTAGATTTTCGACCAAAATCTTCTTTTAAAGTTGTGGATGAGCTTTTCAAGAGTTGCCTAAGCATCGAAATTTGGCCTTATTCAAAGCTTGAGTAGGCATAACCACCGAGCTTGCCTTTGGTGGCCTCAAGGGGGCCGTCGGCGGACTTCTGAAGAATTTTGTCCTGTAGCCTCGGTAAAAACTCGTCGTCAGCGGCGTTGAGGGTGCCATCAGCAGCCTAGGTCAAATCTCCACATTTTGATCCTTTTTGCTCCAAATTCGCTCCTTTTTGCATCTTTTTGCTCCATGACCCTAATTCATCATTCCTATAACAAAGCATAAAAAATATCTGTCTTTAAAGTGCAATATCGTTAAAAATAGTATAAAATAGGTATGAAAATCTCAACATATTTTCCTTTGGTCAAGGAGTAAAAGTTATTCATCTACCTTGCACATAGACGACTCCCTGGTTGATTCCATGCAAATTAGCATAAAACTACTTCACCACAGGAACGACTACAACGGCTGCAGTGTAGCACAACACTTCCTATCATCATCGCACAATCATCTTTTCAATATCTGTCGAAGGATTGTTCAATCCTCGATTCACGAATCCTCTTTCTTTGATTAATCTCCTCTTTGTCAGCACTTTGTTGAAGATTCTCTACGCCTTGGAACTAATGAACTTTCTCCGGTTAAACACTTAAAATCTAAGGTTTTCAGTGTTATTGGAGTCATAAGGATGAATTTGGTGGAGTTTCAATTCATTGTTGGGGTAATACAAACTTAAGAACCGAATTTGGAAGTTTATATTTAGTAACTCCCGCTTTAAACTGCCAAAAAGTGTCATTTCAAACTCCGAAAATTGTCATCCTGCCGATCTCACCGTCGGCGGCATCAATTGCTCCGTCGGCGAGCCTTTAGAATTAATTGCCTAGACTCTCATGAAAAACCCACCATCGGCAACGTTGAGCCCACCGTCGGCGCCCAAGGCAAAAATTTAATTTCACATTTTTTCTATAGTCTGAAAGCGTTCCAATTTTCTCTATGGATCCAATTTTTATGATGATTCAAGGGTAAATATGAGTATTCCACAAACTAACAATAATTTCAAATAAAGACACTATAATCGCAATAAAAATAAAGATAACTATGGGTTGCCTCCCATAAAGCGCTTGGTTTAGTATCGTCAGCCCCACATATTCAGGTATTACTCAGGTTGACTGACCATTAAAACCAGTTTAAAATTTGGTCTTTTACCCTCAAAATATGGCTTTAATCTGTGTACATCTACTTTAAATCTGTTTCCAGTCTTTTGATCTTCAATTTTAACAGCTCCATAGGTATAAACTTGATTCGCAGTAAAGGGTCCTAACCAATGAGACTTCGATTTCCCATGGAATAACTTCAGCCTTGTATTGTAAATCAAAACTTCTTGTCTTGATTCAAAGTTCTTCTGGATAATCTTCCAATCATGCCATAACTTTAGTTTCTTCTTATAAATTTTGTCGTTATCATAAGATTCATTTCTTAATTCTTCCATTTCATTCATTTGTAACAATCTCTTCTCACCAGCATCTTTCAAATTATAATTGAATTCTTTAATTGCCCAATATGCTTTATGCTCTAATTATACTGGAAAGTGAAAAGTTTTTCCAAAAATCAGCCTGTAATGAGTCATTCCAATATGAGTTTTATAAGCAGTTCTGTAAGCCCATAATGTGGTATCCAGTCTAGTAGACCAATCTACTCTACTAGAGTTTACAATCTTCTCAAGTATTTGTTTAATCTCTATATTAAAAACTTTAGCTAACCCACTAGTTTGAGGGTGATAAGAAGTAGAGATTCTATGAATAATATTAAACTTTTATGACAATCTCTGAATGTATTTATTCTTAAAATGGGATCCTCCATCAATGATAATCACTCTCGGCATTCCGTATCTGGTGAAAATATTTTTCATTAAAATCTTGAAATACTTTTAGTGTCACAACGAGGTAAAGCTTGTGCTTTAATCCACTTTGAAACGTAGTCTACCGCAATTAATATGTATAAGTTCCCAGATGAAGGAATAAATGGTATCCCATGAAATCCAATCCACAAACATCGAAGATCTCAACTTCTAACATAAAATTCAGAGGCATTTCATTTCTTCTAGATATATTGTCTACTCGTTGGCATTGATCACAAGTATTTATGTATCTATAAACATCTTTAAAGAGAGTAGGTCAATAGAATCAAGCTTGTAAAATGTTATAAGAAGTTTTATCAGTTCCAAAATGTCCTCCAAATTTAGAATCATGACATTTCTGAATAATTAGTTTGGTTTCTTCAATAGATACACATCTTCTCATAATATGATCCATACATTATTTATATAAATAAGGCTCATAACAAAAATATACTTTCACATCATGAATGAATTTTCTTTGTTGTTGTAATGTCAGCAAAGGTGGCAAAATATCACTTATAATATAATTAACAATATCAGCATACCATGGTATTTTCCACTTTTAATATTATAGAGTTGTTCATCAGGGAAACTGCCCGTAATTTCATTTTCTGTGTCAGATAATTCATGATATTCTAATCTCGACAAATGATCAGCATTTTGATTGTTAATGTCATTTCTATCAATAACCACAAAATCAAATTCTTGCATCAAAAGTATCCATCTAATTAACATTGGCTTGAAATCCTTCTTTTGCATCGGATATTTAATAGCAAAGTGATCAGTGTGCACAACACATTTAGTTCCAATTAAATAAGATCTAATTTTGTCAAAAGCATACAAAACAGCCAATAACTCATTTTCAGTAACAGTATAGTTAATTTGAGCATCTTTAAGAGTTTTACTAGCGTAGTATATAACTTTAAAAATCTTTTCATACCTTTGTCCAAGAACAGCTCCAAATAGAGTAGTATATAACTTTAAAAATCTTTTCATACCTTTGTCCAAGGACAGCTCCAATAGCATAATATAGCATCTTACATCAGTTCAAATGGTTTCTCCCAGTTAGGTGAAACTATAATAGGGCTTGTGATTAATTTTGACTTTAAAAATCTTTTCATACCTTTGTCTAAGAACAGCTCCAATAGCATAATCACTAGCATCACACATCAGTTCAAATGGTTTCTCTCAGTTAGGTAAAACTATAATAGGGGTTGTGATTAATTTTTCCTTTAAGAATGGTTTCTCTCAATTAGGTGAAACTATAATAGGGGCTGTGATTAGTTTTTCTTTTAATAACTCAAAGACATTTAAACAGTTTTAAGTAAATTCAAATTTCTTTTCCTTTTCAAAAATTTGGCATAGAGGTTTAGTAATTTTTGAAAAATCTTTAATTTAACACATGTAAAAACAAACATGTCCAAGAAAACTTCTAACCCCTCTTACATTAGTAGGAGGTGTTAATTTAGATATAAGTAAAATCCAACATGTCCAAGAAAACTCCTAACCTTTCTTACATTAGTAGGAGGTGTTAGTTTAGATATAATTGAATTTTTGCAGGGTCAGCTTCCATACCATCTTCCAAAATTTTATGCCCTAACACAATTCCTCCTGCAACCATAAATTAAATTTCTGCGGGGCCTGCTTCCATGCCATTTTTTGAAATTTTATTCCCTAACACAATTCCTCCTGTAACCATAAATTGACATTTCTCCCAATTTAGAACTAAATTAGAAAATTTTATGCCCTAGTACAATTCCTCCTGCAACCATAAATTGACATTTCTCCCAATTTAGAACTAAATTAGTTCTTTCACAATAACTCCAAAACTTTTTCAAGATAATTTAAGCATGCGTCAAGTGATGTTCCAAATACAGAGAAATCATCCATAAATACTTCAACTGCAACCATAAATTGACTAATAAATGTTGTTTTTTCTTGTTCCTCAGGAGCAATAGGAATTTGATGGTGGTCGGTATATCCATCAATAAAATAAAAATATTTGGGCCAAGCAAGTTTATCCACTATTTGGTCTAAAAATGGTAAAGGGAAGTGATCTTTCCTAGTGGTCGTGTTTAATTTTCTATAATCTATGCAAATACGCCACCCAGTAACTACTCTGATGGGTATTAATTCATTATTCTCTTTTTCTTCAACATTCACTCCTCATTTCTTAGGAACACAATGAATTGGACTTACCGAAGCACCGTCTGAAATAGGATATATAATTTCAGTGTCCAACTATTTCAAAATTTCCTTCTTGACGACTTCTTTCATCATTGGGTTTAATATCCTATGTGGATCAACTCTTGATTTATATTGTTTATCCAATATAATTTTGTGCATACAGATCAAAGGACTGATTCCGTTAATATCAGCTAAGGTCTAACCAAAAGCTTTCTTATATCTTTTTAATGTATCCAAAAGTCTTTGCTTTTGCAAACCATTTAACTCTGAAAATATAATAACAGGTAATGTAGATGAGTTTCCCAAAAACACATACTTCAAGTGGTTAGGCAATATTTTCAACTCAAGTTCAGGTGGTTTTATAATTGATGAAACTAGATTCTTATCAGCATTTCCTGTAATATCTAGCATCTCAAATCTTTCCTGAACATAGCTAGATTCTTATCAAAAATTTCTTGTAATATTCATCATCTTAAATCTTTCCTGAACATATTTTATTTCTTCATTTTCTATTTTGTCCAAAATAACTTCATCTTTGTCTTCAAAATGGTCTTTCTCTTCAAATTGTTCTCTAAAATGCTCGTGCAATAAATGTTCACTAATTTCCATGCAAAAACATTAATTATCTTTTTCAACAGCAGGGTATTTCATAGATTTCACAATGTCAAAAGTCACTTCTTGATCGCTAACTCTCATAATTAATTCTCCCTTTTGAACATCTGTCATTGTTTTTCCAGTAGCTAAAAAATGTCTCCCTAAAATTATAGGTATTTCTTTATCTTCCTCCATATCTAAAACAATGAAATCCACAGGAAAGATAAGTTTATCAACTTTCACTAACACATCTTCTACAACTTTCTTAGGATAATTAACTGAACGATCCGCTAACTGAAGAGTTACAGAAGTAGGTGAGACTTCTCCTAATCCTAAACTTTTGAAAATTGATAGAGGCATAAGATTAATGCTGGCTCCCAAATCACATAAAGCTCTTCCATCATAGCAGACGGCATAGTGAAACTACCTGGATCTTTTAATTTTTCAGGAAGCTTTTTCTAAATAATTGCACTACACTCTTCGCTAAGTGCAGCAGTCTCATTATCAATGAACTTCCTTTTCTTGTTTAAAATATATTTCATAAATTTCACACAATTGAGCATTTGCTCTAAAGCTTCTACAAAGGGAATATTTACCGTTAATTTCTTAAGAATTTGTAAAAACATAGAGAATTGTTTATCCTTTTTGTGTTGCTTCAATATTTGAGGAAATGGTGGTGGAGGTTTCTCCACAGTAATTTTCGTTGGTGTAAGTGGATATTCTAAATCTGGGTATTCATGATCCTTTTCTTTCTCTGTATCCACTTTCTCTTTTTCAGTTTCCGTTTCTTTCTGCACTCTTGTTTCCAATTCTTTTCACTTCGTAATTGTATCGCTTTGATTTGTTCTTTTCCTTGATCTTTAGGATTTGGTTCCATAGTATAATTGTATCACTTTTAACTGTTCTTTTTTTATCTTTAAGATTTGGTTCCACAGTACTAGGATAAGTTCCCAATGTTGGGTTACTAAGCGTAGTAGTGATATGCCCCAATTGGTTTTCAATATTCTTGATAGCAGTTCCTTGATTTTGCAACTGGTTAACTTGAATTTGTAATTGATTTCCTTGATTCTACAATTGTTGACCAATGTTTAGTATCATCTCTTCCATAGACAACTTCTTTTCCTTAAATTAAGTGTTACTGTTAAATCCTGAAGGATAAGAAGGTCTATAATTTAAATTTCCTTGGTTGGATGAATTTCTCAATGGGTTCACTGGGTTGTTCGCCCATTGTTGATTTGTAGAATAATTGTTATTCCAACTCAAATTAGAATCATTCTTCCAACCTAAGTTATTATAGTTTGAGTAAGGATTGTTGGGTCTATTGTTAATCACGTTTAAAGTCTCATACAAAGGTTGAACATCCATAAATTGTCTAGATGAATTTTCTTCCATCATAGTAGGTGTTGGAGAATAATTCATTCCATAATGATCTAATTTCTTTGATATTGCAGCAATCTGCGAAGCTAACATGGATATTGCATTAGAATCGTGGATACTAGCTACTCTTTTAGGATATACCCTTTCAAAGGGCTATTTAAAATTGCTGGTAGCCATCTCTTCTATTAACGAATAAGCCTCATTAAAAGGTTTTGACATTAAAGAACCACCAACCACAACATCTATAATTGATCTAAAAGATCCCAATAATCCTTTATAAAAAGTTTGAATTATCAACCAATCTGGTAACGAATGATGAGACCATTTCCTAAGAAGATATTTAAATCTCTCCCAAGCTTCATATATCAAATCTCGATCAATCTGACAAAATGATGTTGTGTCATTTCTAAGTTTAGCAGTTTTGGATGGAAGAAAATATTTCGATAGAAATTTATGTGAAAGTTCTCCTCAAGTTCTAATAGATCCAGGTGCTAACAAATTTAACCACATCTTAGCCTTATCCCTAAGTGAAAAAGGAAAAAGTCTAAGTCTAACATCATCGTTCGAAACTCTGTCATATTTAAAGGAAGCAGAAAGTTCTAAAAAACTAGCGAGGTGTAAATTAGGATCTTCAATTGGTGTACCACCGAATTGGTTGTTTTGTACCATTTGGATAATAACAGTTTTAAGATCAAATGAATTAGCAACTACATCAGGATTTTGGATAGATAAGTAAATTTCATCTGCTGTAGGATTTACATAATCTAGTAGAGGTCTATGTTGAAGTTCAATTTCTATTTCTTGAATGTTCATGTTAATTTCCATTTTATCAGGATTTCTAGGTTCTTTTCTTAGTTTTCAAATTCTTCTAACGGTGCGTTCTAATGCTGAATCATAGGGAATAAGATTTTTGGTCCAAACTTATGTATATAATTGAAATCAGTACACAGAAAAATAGTTAACTAGATATGAAAATAAGTTGCAAATCAAGTAAAAGTTTTCTAATAGTCCTAATTTGTCCGTTACTCTAATTATGACTTTTTTTACTCCCGGCAACGGCGCCAAAAACTTAACAGCAACTTTATATATGCTTAAAAACACAGCAATTTGATACTGTTGCTAGAATATTTAAGTCCCCGACAATGGTGCCAAAAAACTTGACAATGGTTATAGATTTGATAAAAATGTGTATAAAATATTCAATAATTGCAAAGTCACACTTATCGACTCAAGTATACATATCGCTCAAGTAATACAGGGCTCTAATGGAGTCCTAGATATCGATCCTACAGGGAGTAATACTAGAGGCTACAAACTAGAATTTAGAAAATTAATACTTAATCACAACAATATAGTTCAAATTGCTTATTTTTCACTAATAGGTAATTAAAATAAATATGTAATTTTAACAAACTCTTAATTAACTAGTTCTACTAATAAAGTTTCTAATGTGAAGTTCAATATATAAGAAAACATCCTTCTCCTTGTCAAGAAATTAAAGTGAATTAGTTAAAATTGTATTGTGCCAAATAGGAGCATACCTATTCTTTAACCATTTATCCAGGCATAAAAAACATTGATTAATCCTATGCTTGGTTACTGAGTCTGCGTCTAGGCTGGGAGGATACCGGCTCTCACTTCGGAGCTCCCACATTCCCCTCACTTGAGGACTAATATCTACACTTCAGCACCCAAACGATAGGACCGAATAGAGGATTTTAGTCTGTCACTCTAAAATCACCAATTCTACGCCCGATAATTTTATTTCCCTATTTATTTGCACCCAACTTTCAAGGACTTTAACCTCCCTAAATATTGGATGTAATCTTCACTTTAGTTGTAAAACTAAACATAATTTAACAAATCAATTGGCCAAATTAAAAGTAAATTAAGATCGAAGTGAAAAGATCATCACAACTACTTTAACATTCTCATTTCAAATCACCATTTCACAAAATCTAAAGATAAGGAGAAAGACAGAGAAAACTACTCAGAACTCATGAAGAAGATACCGCAAAACTTAGAATGTATATATAAAAGCAAAGTCATACAAACTTAAATAAGTAAATACCACTTATCTCTAATTCCTCCACAAGAAAACTCCTCGAAGTTCCTATGAATTTCTTCCTTTTGTTACAGTACACAAAATTCTTCTTCGAAGCGGTAAGGAGAAAGAAATCTCTCACTTTCCCTCTACACATACAATCTTTTGAAGAATTCCTCACAATACTAACCCTAAATTAAACTCTCTACACACTACAAATAATAAAAACTCAACGGACACCACCACGGGGCTCCTCTTTTTTCGGCCTAAATATTTCTCTTAAAGTTGTAGAAGAGTTTTCCAAGAGTTGCCTAAGCGTCCCTTTAAAAATAGTCCACATTCAATGCACCTGTTAAGAGAACCTCCGTTCTCGCCATCGGCGGCCTCAATGGCGCCGTCGACGACCTTTTAGAATATTTGATTCTGGACTCTCGGAAAAATCCCGCCGTCAGCGGCCTAGTTCAAATCTTCATATTTTTGTCCTTTTTGCTCTACATTTACTCCTTTTTGCATTTTCTTGCTCCATTGACCATAATTCAACATAACTGCAACAAAACATAAAAAATACCCTTCTTTAAAGTGCAATATCACCAATATTAGTATAAAATAGGTATGAAAATCTCAACATATTTTTCTTTGGTCACTCAGTTAATGAGTTACTTAAATGAGTGGACATGCAATTTCCCCTCGTATGAAGAAAGAAATTTTGAGGGACGTCAAATCTGCCAGACGATCTCAGAAGTCAACAGAAAATTTGCCTGCTCATATTCCCGTCTTGTTTTGCTTAGGAAGCAGAGTTGACACTAATATTATTACCACAGATTCTACCGTTATCAGGACCATAGACCGTCAACCGATTAAGTCAAGACTGTGTCCGAGAATCCTACTGATCACCCACTTTAAAGACATACCTAAAATTCTAAAGGAAAAGATGAAGAAATTGCCCAGTACTGTAGTCGGTCTGCACCATGGGGAGCATACTTCCCTTCGACATACTGATATTTCTTCTAGGACACTCTATCCTGAGACATCATCGTCAAAGAAAAAGGTGTGGATACCCAAGGTCGCTATACTGATACGGTTTAGTAAGCCTACAGGGCAAGAGCATAGAATGAAGCCAGGCTCAAAAGTATCTGACATTTTCACGGCAATTGCCAACGAGATGGAAGGGAAAGAGGAGGAGGTCCAGCAGTGTCCTCCCGATCTTAAGATAATCAAAGAATTAATAATCAAAGAAAAAGTAGAAAAGCTCAGAGTCGAGATATTTGAGTTATTCTGAGAACACAGAGTTTTCATCATTGATGATGATGAAGATTTTGACTATAATGATTACCACGAAGAAGATTTCATGGATGTCTATGTCATTGAAACCAGAGTCGCTACATTTATGCATGAGGCTCAACCTCTTGTCAAAGAGAACATTGTAGATGAGTTACATATGGCTATCCTCCTAAGGGATGAGAATTTCAGCCAACTGGAGAAAAGAATAGAAGAAATGGCCGCGACCATGACCTCCATGACCACCATTAAAGGGCAATTACAAGCACCGCATTTAACCTCTCCAGAGGTCAACCAACCAGAAATTATACACAATACAGATGAAAGAAGAGAAGTTGTCGTAGAAAATAGGGATGAGCAACCAAAGAAGGATTCTCCATCGAGCACCATGGCAGAGAAGGAATTTAAGTAAATGGTTGAGCAACTTCAGGATGCCTTAACCCAATCTAAGGGTGGTGCATTGATTCTAAAGGGTAGACCCTATCCATGGGAATTTGATGTCGTACCATTCCCCAAGGGTTTCGTGTAGCGAAACTTTAGGATATTTGACGGGACTGGAAATCACAGACAACATATAGCACATTTCTGAGCTAGTTGTGACAACACAAGAAATAGTGAAGCTTTACTCTTCCAACAGTTCATCAGCAGCTTGTCAGGGATCGCCTTCAGTTGGTATCCTGATTTACCCAGTGGATCAGTTAAGACATTTGTCGACACGGAACTTTTATTTATGAAGAGATTTGTCGGAGGGCAACACGATGCCTCTATAGGAGAGCTCATGATGAAAAAGCAAAAGCCCAATAAGACTTTGGTGGATTACATTTTGAGGTGGAGAAACCTTAGCTTGAAATGTAAACCTCAGCTACAGGAACATCATGTGATTGAGATCTTACTCAAAACCATTCATGGGCCAGTAGCTTTCATGCTCAAGGGACTCACCATCAAATCCTTCGAGAAGCTACTTAACAAAGCAACAGTCATCAAGAAGAAATAGAACATATGGATTCTCACAAGAAATTAAAGGCAACCAGAGTATTTGAAAAGATGTCAAGAACAATAGTGACTGTCGATAAAGGAAAACAACCAATAAAGATATATCAAAAAAATCCCCGCCAGTCTTCATCACAGAATGCTCAGAAATAGAGTAACCAGACCAACCAGTGACTACCTCAAGAAGGGTCACCTCAAACGGGGTATAAAAGAATATCTCTGGCAGAACGACAGAAAATTGTGTATTTTTTCAAAGATGAAGCCGTATCCAAAATATTCAGAAGTCTAGTGAAGAAGATTGAATTCAGTCTACCAGATCCAAAGAAACTTGAAGAGGTAGACAAGATGAATCAACCAAATTATTGCCCATACCACAGATTGCTTGGGCACACTATTGAAGAATGTTTCATCTTTAAGGGCTGGCTCAAGAAGAACCTTAAAGAAGGGAATATAATGATCCTGAAAGAATATTTAAAAGAACCTGAAAATGGTTCCATAAATATGATTTCAGCCAAACCAATCTCCCCGATTGATCCATATACTTGAGAAGACGGATGGAGTACAACTTGAAACGAGCTCAAGAGGGTCCTAAACCAAATACAGGATTCATCGAAACAATCTTTTGCATATACAGAAAAAGACGGATGGAATGAAGTTTGGGCCAAATCATCCAACAAAATTTTGAATCAAATCCAAAATGCATCAAAACAAGCCTCCATTTAGATTCTTCAACCTGTCAAACCTGAGACAAAGATTTCACCAGGAGATTCGTCATCGTCAAAGACAATGAAGAAGAAGAAAACTACTACAAAGATTGATAGCTCAGTGGGTAGGATAGGGGTTACTTCTACTAGATTGGTTGTCTTGGATTCGGGAAAGAAAATCCTCGAACCCTTGACTTTGTATGATTATATTTTTGCCCCTCTGAGATTTTATGAATATAGTGATTGTGATTGCAGCTACTTTTTAACTATTTCTGGTGATAACGTAACTAGTTTTAACTAATCTATCTTTGATCTCAACTTCCAAAATGATCCTCAATTTGTACTTGAGTCCGACGAACTCATTAATAAGACTGAAGAAGACATCGATGATACTGCTTACGATAGCACCAAGAGTGAGGAACCAATTCTTGAGGACCATGGTGCACTTCTTGCCATCAACTTAGTTCTTTCCGATAAAGAAGAAACACCAGAAGATTGGACAATGATATCTCAAGAAGAAGAAATTACATAAGTGAACTTAAGGAGTAGGAGAGTGTTACCTGATCTCAACTTAATGCTTATGCACAGTATAACAGTAGTTATGATGGTATTTTTCACTTATATTTTCTTATTTTGCAACAAAATCGAAAACTTGATCCTGAAGAAAATAAGAATTTAACTTCTTAATTTATATATATTTATATTGGGATACTATGCAAGTATATGTATCGTTATCAAGTAATATAGAACTTTTTGATTATGACATGAATATCGAACCCATAAGGAAGATTATGCAATATGTACTTTTTAGAAAATTTTTCTATTTTTAAAAAGATAATTGCTTAAACTAAAAATGAGTTTTCCAGGAATTTAAAATTTAAATATTTTTGGTATTTTTGATATTTTAACAAAAACAGTAATAACATAAAAAGATAACTAAAGTTTTTGTAGAAGAAAAGTAACTTAATATAAAAATATCATTATTCTTATCATGAATCAGTAAGAAGTATAGGAATTCTGTAGTGGAAGTATGCAAATTGTGTTGTGCCAAAAAAGAGCAATAATAATCTTTACCCATACTAGAGATGTCATAAAGAATATTGGCTAATTTAAAGTTTAAATAGTTCTGAAAATCGGCTAGGCAGGGAAGATACTAGCTCTCACTTTAGAGTTCCCTCGATTCCCTCCACCCAGGGGCTAACATTCTCGTATCAGAACCTAAAAAAATAAACTAAGTTGGGGACTTTAAGTTATCACTTTAAAGTCCTCTAACTCTACACCCATCAATGAATATTTTTCTATTTATTTTCACTCAATCATATGAACTACATTGTCATTCATACAACCTCATGTGATTCTTTTCAAAAATTGACTGAGATAATACCAGCCCGGTTCTTACATGTTCTCACAACAAATTTTAACATTTGGATTGGCCAAACCAAGAAGTAAATGAAGTGCATGGATTTAAATCATCACAACTTCTTCTAACATTAAAGATCAATGCTCTCCACAATTTCCATCTAAAACTTAATTAATTATCATTTTAAGAAGAAAGATAAAGAAAACTACTCAAAATTCATGGAGTCCCAACTTCCATCCAAAACTTAATTACTTATCATTTTAAGAAGAAAGATAATGAAAACTACACAAAATCCATGGAGAAAACAAAACCACACTTTAGTTTAAAAGAAAAAATCATTGTCAAACCAACACTTGGAGAAAACAAAACCACACTTTAGTTTAAAAGTAGAAATCATTGTCAAACCAACAAGAAGTAAAAACAAAACCACACTTTAGTTTAAAAGTAGAAATCATTGTCAAACCAACAAGAAGTCTCAAGCCAAAAGTAGTCTAAAACAAAACGATAAAAACTTATCTCAAGTCCTCCACCAAAATTTTGAATTTCCTTTGAATCTCTTCACTTTTACAATTACTCAAAACAAAATAACAAAAAGTATAAAGTAAATAAAAAGTGGTTCCTAAAATTCTCTCCGAACTAACTCCCAGAGAAGAACTTTCAAAACTTGCCAATATTTTCATGACTCTTTTCTAAGTCCTCTCTTCCTTCCTTTTATAATTTTCTAGGAGGTGCCTTGGGATCTCTTCAAACTGTGTCTTGATTTGATGTATTTTCTCATAAGACACATCCTTTCGTGATAATTTTCATCCATGGTGCTTACAATCACATATTAAGCCAATAAGTGCGTCAAAAATCTCTTCAAAATTCGTGAAAACTGATTTTACTCTTCTAGTAACTGCCACTGGCACTTAAGCGTGGGGTCTCGGTGCTTAGGCACGACCATCTCTGTTAAACTGGTGCTTAAGCGCTGGATCTGGCGCTTAGGCGCCAAAACTCTTTTGCAAAATTTTTCAACTTTTAGCTCCATATCTGATCATTTTTCACTCTAAGCATTTTTTCTATTTTTACTTGTATTTGCAAGAAAAACACAAAAATACCTTCCATTAAAACGCTATATCACAAAAATAGGTATAAAAATGTGTCTAAAAACACTATATCTTTTAGGTGTATCAAAATCCCCCAAACTTAAAATGTTACTTGTCCTCAAGTGACACTTCAATTTTTAAAAACCAAATATGTATGATATGTATATGAGAGAGTTATTAAAATTTAGATTTAGAAATGTAGTAGTCTAATTTAGAAAAAATAATTAGTAAATTAGACCAACTTAAAGTTTGAAAATGTTTAATGTTAAGAACTATGAAAATATGAGTTCCTATCTAATTCAGAAATATTATAAGTTCTCTAAATTTAGATTTTAGTTCTTTTATTTTCTCTACTTAAAAATTTTTATTAAAAAATAATTTTACTTACCATGTTATATTTATAAGCTTAAGATTTTATCAAATCTTATACTTTAAAAAGATCAAATGTAGAACCAATTTTTTATTATACACTAATCCTCAAGCTTCTCCTCACATTTATTTTCTTTTTCTTTTCCTTTTCTTTTCTTTTCTTTTTCTTTTCTTTTTCTTTTTCTTTTTCTTCTCTTTTTATTTTTCTTTTTCAGACAACGATTACTCTATCTGGATAGGCCTTTAATGATTTTGAATTCAACTTTTCCTTTCCTTAATGTAAAGTCTTGATATAAGACTTTTACTTATAAATATAGTAATAGTTATGAAAATCATTTTAATAAAAGAAATTTAAGTATTAAAAATAAAAGTCTAAATTATCTAAATTTTTTAAAAATACAATTTTTCTTACTAAA
>JXCR01143602.1:141104-153785 GCA_002079205.1 Phalaenopsis hybrid cultivar
TCTGCCTTCCACCTAAGCACCACAATGCACCCAAACTTATGCCCTGAGAGCCACCCCATGGCCATTTTTATAAAACTCACCTCCTACGGCCATGGGAGGTGTGCTGAAAATTTCTTAGAGAGGCCTCTCCTAACTTTACACAGAGCTTCCCTAAGATCCCCTCAGTGCATTCCAACCATTTTTCCTCACCCATTCCCCTTGCCGGAGCTCAATTTTGAGCTTGAAACCTTGCCGGAAACCAGGATAGAGCCCAATACACCTCCACACTCCACCAAACTCCAATTGCTTGTGCCCACACCTTCACAAGAGTGAAAGAAGCCAGAGCCCCATCAAATCCCCCTTCCACACAGCCTCTACCATAGCTCTAGACCAACACCTGAAATTGAGCTTGGTAGAATTCACACCTAGACTTCACACCAAGGTCAGGGACTCAAACCCTAGCCTCCTTGGACCCAAACGAACATGTCGAGCACCTCTGATCGAAGCCTCTCTTCTCAGATCAAAGGTAGAAAACTCCTCCTCCTCCCGAGCTTATTTTGATTCTCCTTTTACTTAAACTTGATTTCATGGTACCTTAGCCGTATAGATGTGTTCGTCTCGCTTAGACGATTCTCCATTTACATAAGCTTGATTTCATGGCATCTTAACCGTATGGATGTGTTCGTCTCACTTAGACGAGTCCATAGAAACCCGAAGCGATTTGGTTGAGTCTAGGCTGAGATCTTAAGGTTTTAGTCTGGACGGGCACGGGATCACTCTATTGGAGATGATGACGGGGAGCCGTTCGATTAAGCATGTATCAAACAGACGGGGGAGATCAAGCCGGACAGCGCTTTGAGACATGAATAGCGGGCCGAGTCAGCAAGCTACGTGGACGGCGGCGTCCAACCAGAGCGCACCACGCATGCTTTCGGAGCCGTTGTAGGTTGAGGTGGCACGCGTGGTTTAAATAGAAAAATATGAGTATTTTCTTATTTATTTAATCCCCAAAACTTCATAAATACATAACTTTGTGTAGAAAAATCACAAAAATAAAATAAAAATACCCTCTTGCTTAGTGAACAAAGGAGAATAATGTGGAGTAATTTTATGCATAAAATATTTTTAATTAATTAAATACTATGCGGAATCATTTGATTCTCCATGCATATTGCCACATCACCTTGGCTTGGAATTTTGACATGTTGTAGCCTCTGTNATGAGTTCACACAAAAATAATTCCAATAAATCAAAGAAAGATAAAAAAAATATAAAATTTTCTCCTCTGAGTTCTCTGACTTTAGGGAGATTTTTCAAAAATATAAAACTTAATTTTCACTACATAAAATATTTTATTTTTATTAAATAGCCCATAGCTTAAAATAATTCTAATAAATCACAGAGAATTCAAAAAATTATGAAATTTGATCCAAAGGCTTCTCTGGTCTAGGTCTACCTCCAGTAGAAAATTTCAATGGATTATAATTTACCTTGTTCAAGTTAGGAATTTTATTTGAAAGAGCTTATTTTTGCATTAAAATAATTATATAAATTAAATTAAATTTTGAAAAATCACATTTTTTCCTCTGTGTCTTAATTGACCCATGAATGAGGTAGGATAAAAATTTCAAAGTCATTTTAATTTAATTTGACAAATTATGAAGTGTTAAGGCCTTAGGGGCAAATGTGTAATTTTGGAAATTTAGCCTTAATTACATTTAGGCTTAATTCAAGGAGGGGAATGGGTAACCTTTAATCTTAATCAATTTATTTGATGCTTGAAACACAAGGGGCGTGAGGGGAATGGGTAACCTCTAATATTAATCAATTCACTTGATGTTTGAAACACAAAGGGGTTAATTGGTAAGAATCAATCTCACTTTCTTAATTAAGATTGATAAATTTCTAAATTATTAAAATTTGGAAGTTTATTCCAATCTCACTTTCTCAATTAAGATTAATAAAATTTCTAAATTAATCAAAATTTGGAAGTTTAATGAAATTAAATGATACTAGACTTAGGGGTATGACTTTTGAAGTCAATAATTAATCAATTTAATACCCCTATGTTGATTTTCGTAAAATTCAAATCATGAATCATGACTACTTAAGACTTAACTTTTTAATTAAGACACTCACCTAGGTCTTAAGGGCTTAGTGGTGACTTAAGCTAAATCAAGATTGAACTAAATGAGGATTAGAGAAATAATATAACAAAATCTAACATCCTCGAAACATCACTAGCCCAATTAGGATTAAAATTTGGCTAAGTGTTGAAATTACACTAACTTGCCCCTTCATGGGTCTTCACCCACATAATTTTCAAATTAAATGATAAATGATAATTACACCTTTCTTAGGGATAATTGAAACACCAATGTTCATTGAGCAATAAGGGTATTTACAGAATGAACCATTAAGCAACATAATGAGTTTAAATGGACTCGAGACTTTTCACTAGTTGGTGAGAGAGAGGCATGGACCTGCTTCCCCCTCTTAGCTTGTTGGATACCTCACACTCCTATTAAACTTAATATTTTTCGCTTAATGGAATCATCCTTAATTAAAATTTTAAGGACTTACCATAATATGACATAGTGTTAGGAAAATTTTACCTTTCCTGCTCTTCATAAATTGTCTTAACATGCATTTTAAGTCTCAGGTGGTGGAACGAGAAGACTCGCCAAGTACACTTTTACAGTTTTTCAGCGTTGTTTTTCTTGTACTTTCNACTCTAATCAAATTTAATATGCCCTCTATAAAATTTAAAGAACTTCAACCATAGGGCCACCTGATTTGATATTAGACGCCCTTATAAAATTTAAAGAACTTCAACCATAAGGCCACCTGATTTGATATTATAACTTGACCTTAAGAATTAAAGAACTTCAACCATAGGGCCACCTGATTTGACATTATAACTTGACACACTAGATAACTATACTCGTCGTGGCAGGAGCTCGGAGCTAGCATGGTGGGCAGCACGACCATCTTCAACAGCAAAACCTATCTTCCCCAACTGAACCAACCTTCCTTAGACTTAAACAACAAAGCCATAGGACTTCAAGGTTGCTTGCTTATGCAACGTAAAATACTCACCTTATCTTTAGGCCTTTGTACAGCCCTACTATACAATATAAGCCCTAACTCGTCTTATCTTATCTTTAGGACTTTGCATAGCCCTGCTATACAATATAAGCCCTAACTCATCTTAGGATTCTGAGGTTGTTGTTTGTCAATCATCTTTAGGCCTTTGCATAGTCCTGCTATACAATATAAGCCCTAACTCGTCTTAGGATTCGCTAAACCAATCTTCCTTCCTTAGATATAAACAACAAAGCCATAGGACTTCAAGGTTGCTTGCTTATGCAACGTAAATCCTCACCTTATTAAAGCCATAAGACTTCGAGGTTGCTTGCTTATGCAACGTAAATCCTCACCTTATCTTTAGGCTAAATACATAGGACTTCGAGGTTGCTTGCTTATGCAACGTAAATCCTCACCTTATCTTTAGGCTTTTGTGTAGCCCTGCTATACAATATAAGCCCTAACTCATCTTAGGATTCCGAGGTTATCATTTGTCACGACCTAAATCCTCACATCTTTCAGGCTATTTGCAGCCCTGCTTTTTTCTTGCTTATGCAACGTAAATCCTCACCTTATCTTTAGGCCTTTGCATAGCCCTGCTATCAAGCCCTAACACGTCTTAGGATTCCGAGGTTATCGTCAGTCACGACCTAAATCCTCACATCTTCCAGGCTATTTGTGTGATCATTTCACACGAATGTAAGCCCTAACTAATAAAATTGGCAGGATGAAACACCTAAATATTCTCCTCAAAACTGAAGCCAAACATTAGGATAGCTTGGGAAGTCACCGAGGATCTCCTCTGGATTCATGACATCCCCTAGTTCTTCCTCCTTTGGATTCTACAATAAAATGTTCCAAATTTGAACTAATCTTCTTTCACACCTCTACGTTCAATTTTGTTGAAGAGTCCTACCCTTTGAAATTCCTTGAAGATAATATTTCTTGATTTTTATCGGGAGTCTTCTTAAGTGACTTTGGTCATTTAAGATGTAATTAACTATAGGGGCTTGCTCTTATAGAAGTTTTCTTAGGTGACTTTGGTCATCTAAGATGTAATTAACTATAGGGGCTTGCCCTTATAGATCTTCTTAGGTGACTTTGGTCATTTAAGATGTAATTAACTATAGGGGCATGCCCTTATAGGAACTCTTAGGTGGCTTTGGTCATTTAAGATGTAATTAACTATAGGGGCTCGCCTTTATAGAAAGCATGTCCAAACCCAGCTTAATATAAACCATATTTAATCCTTCATATTAAATAGGGGAACTTATCGGCAAATTTAAAGGTTTCGCAGACCAAACGGACGTCATACTTTCCTTAGTTTATTTGATCGAACCTCATCCTCAAGTCTTGTGTTTATCCTTTAGGATAGATACATGACTGAGGTACAATGCTCTTTCACTTTAAACTATGAAAAATATGGGGTCAGTTTGATTTCATACTTCAACGTCCTTCCGAAGCGGGATGAAAAATATGGGGTCAGTTTGATTTCATACTTCAACGTCCTTCCGAAGCGGGCGACGAGATTTCGATTCCAGCGACCGACAGCTTCTTACGGGCAACCCCACAAACCAACCCGAAATAATGCCGACAAAGCACGTGAAGCAGATGGTCTTCATGAAGATGTAGAAGAGGTAGATGCAGCAGATGTCTTTAATCCATAGCTCCTAGAAAATTCTCCTCTCGAGCCAAAAATTGAATGCTCCAAATAAGTGTTCACATTCACTTTCGTAATGGGCTTCAGAGGCAACAACACTTCCTCCCAACTATCATACTTTACTCCATCTTGCTCGCATAAGGAAAATATCAAGGAAGCAAATCCCATACCTGCAGTAGTAGCAGCGGCAGCTGAACTGATGATAGTGTGATAGATCAAAGCCCTTATTTTGATGGGCTTTCCCTCTTGAATACAATAATTCAACATCGCTCTCTCTCTGGTCACTTCACTGAGATGACTTGTAGGAAGCAGACGAGCATAAATAAAATAGTGTCATGCCTTCGATGGTGCACACAACATTGACGTTATAAAATTTACTCTCCTCTCATTTGTAATCTTCCAAAGTCCTCTTCCAACAAACAAATAAGATATGATCTCGTCCAATTCTGCTTCTGTAGGACTATAATTCACATAAAAATGCAAAGTCTCTCGCGGTAAATGCTAAAACAAGTTGATTACCTCTAGTGTAAAAGGTATCAACTTCCCTCAAACCATAACTCGATCGTCCTCAGCCTTTGGGAGATTTACATAAAACTCCCTTACGACAGAAATTACAGCGACAGCTGAGAAATAACAGAACTGTTCTCACTATCGATGGACTATCAGGTCTTTCACTTCTCATCCTAGACTCTTAAAACATCTCTCCTGAATCAATTTTCGGGACTATAGAGCGTCACTATATCTATCCTGATCTTTTAAACTGACAAATTTGCTCGAATCAATTGGGCTCTTTGACCAAAAGAAAATATTTTGAGATTTTCATACCTATCTTACACTGATTTTGATGATATTGCATTTTAAAGAAAGATATTTTTGATGTTTTGTTCCAGGTATGTTGAACTATGGTCATTAGAGCAAAAAGATGCAAAAAGGAGCGAATTTAGAGCAAAAAAAACAAAAATATGGACATTTGATCTTGGGCGTCGACGGCGAGTTCGACGCCGCCGACGATGAGTATTTCCTGAGAGTCCAGAATTAAATATTGTAGAACGCGACCGACGGTGCCATCGAGGCCGCCGACGACGAGCACGGCGTTCTCTCAACAAATTCATTGAATGTGGACGATTTTGAAGGGACGCTTGGGCAACCCTTGAAAAATCTTCTACAACTTTAAAAGAAACATTGGGAGGCCAAAAAAGGGGTGTCCACGGGGTGTTTGCGGAGTCTTTGTTGTTTGTGGTGCCCATTAGAGTGTAGAGAGTGGTTAGTATTGTGATGAATTCTTCGAAAGATTGTAAGAGTGGAAGGAAAGTGAGAGATTTCTTCCTCCTTGCCGCTTCGAAGGAGAATTCTGTGTGCTGTAAAGAAAAGAAGAGATTCAGAGGAACTTTGAGGAGTTTGCTTGCGGAGGAAGTAGAGATAAGTTGTATTTACTTATTGAATTTTGTATGACTTTGCTTTTATATATAAATTCCAAGTTTTGTCGTATCTTCTCCATGAGTTCTGTTGTATGACTTTGCTTTTATATATAAGTTCTAAGTTTTTTCGTATCTTCTCCATGAGTTCTGCTCTTAAGATTAGTGAAATGGTGATTTGAATTTGTTGTGCCATGAGAATGTTAAAGAAGTTGTGATGATCTTTTCACTTAAATCTTAATTTACTTTCAATCTGGCTAATTGATTTGTTAAAATATCTTGAGTTTTACAACTAAAGTGAAGATTACATCCAAGATTTAGCGAGGTCAAAGTCCTTGAAAGTTGGGTGCAAATAAATAGGGACATAAAAATTATCGAGCATAGAATTGGAGATTTTAGAGTGACAGGCTAAAATCCCCAGTTTGGTCCTATCATTTGGGCGCTGAAGTGTAGATGTTAGCCCTCAGGCGAGGGGAACATGGGAGCTCCGAAGTGAGAGCTGGTATCCTCCCAGCCTAGCCAGAGATTGAGTAACCAAGCATAGGATTAGTCAATGTTCTTTATGCCTGGTCCAATGGGTAAAAGATAGCTATGCTCATATTTGACACAATACAATTTGAACTGATTCAATTTATCCATTCACTTATATTTCTTCAAAGGAGAAGGATGCTTTCTTATATATTGTACTTCACATTGGAAACTTTGTTAGTAGAATTAGTTAATTAAGAGTTTATTAAAATTACATTTTTATTTCAATTACCTATTAGTAATAAATATGCAATTTGAACTATATTGTAGTGATTAAGTATTGATTATTTAAATCTTAGTTTGTAACCTCTAATATTACTCTCTGTGGGATCGATATTCAGGGCTCCATTAGAACTCTGTATTACTTGAGAGATACGTATGCTTGCGTTGATAAGTGTGACTTTGTTCTTATTGAATATTTTATACACATCTTTATCAAATCTATAACCGCTGTCAAGTTTTTGGCGCCGTTGCCGGGGATTTAAATCTTCTAGCAGCAGTATCAAATTCATATATTTTTAAGCATATATAAAGTCGTTGTCAAGTTTTTAGCGCCATTGCCTGGGATTTAAATCTTCCAGCAGCAATATCAAATTCTTGTATTTTTATGCAAATATAAAGTCGCTGTCAAGTTTTTGGCACCGTTCGGGTAGTAAAAATTAAATTTTTTAAAGAAAAATCATAATTAGAGTAACGGACAAATTAGGACTATTAGAAAACTTTTACTTGAATTACAACTTATTTTCATATTTAGTTAACTATTTTTCTGTGTACTGATTTCAATTATATGCGTAAATTTGGACCTGAATATCTTATACCCTACGATTCGGAATTAGAACGCACTGTTAGGAGAATTCGAAAACTAAGAAAAGAACTAAAAAATCCTAACAAAATGAAAAATAATGTGAATAATCAAGGAATAGAAAATGAACATCAACCTAGACCTCTACGAGATTATGCAAATCCTACGGCAGATGAAATTCACTTATGTATCTAAAATCCTGATGTAGCTGCTAATTCATTTGAGCTCAAACCTGCTATTATCCAAATGGTACAAACAATCACGGAGGTACACCAAATGAAGATCTTAAATTTGCTATTATCCAAATGGTACAAAACAATCAATTCGGAGGTACACCAAATGAAGATCCTAATTCTATTATCCAAATGGTACAAAACAATCAATTTGGAGGTACACCAAATGAAGATCCGAACTTATGCTAGTTTTTTAGAACTTTGTGCTACCTTTAAATATGAACACCAAATGAAGATCTTAATTTACACCTCGCTAGTTTTTTAGAACTATGTGCTACTTTTAAATATGACAGAGTTTCGAACTACACCTCGCTAGTTTTTTAGAACTATGTGCTACTTTTAAATATGACAGAGTCTCAAACGATTTGTTAGACTTAGCCTTTTTCCTTTTTCACTTAGAGATAAGGCTAAGATGTGGTTAAATTCGTTAGCACCTAGATCTATTAGAACTTGAGGAGAACTTTCACAAAAATTTCAATCCTAATATTTCCCTCCATCCAAAACTGCTAAACTTAGAAATGACATAACATCATATTGTCAGATTGATGGAGAGTCAATAAATAAAGTTCGGGAAAGATTTAAAGATCTTCTTAGAAAGTGCCCACATCATTCGTTACCAGATTGGTTGATAATTCAAACTTTTTATAATGGATTAGTAGGATCTCTTAGATCTATTATAGATGTTGCGGATGGTGTTTCTTTAATGTCAAAACCATTTAATGAGGCTTATTCGTTAATAAAAGAGATGAACAATTTTCAATGGCCCTCTGAAAGGGTAAAACCTTAAAGAGTAGCTAGTATCCACGATTTTGATTCAATATCTATGTTAGCTTTGTAGATTGCCATAATATCAAAGAAATTAGATCATTATGGAATGAATTATTCTCCAACACCTACTATGATGGAAGTAATATCAAGGAAATTAGATCATTATGGGATGAATTATTCTTCAACACCTCCTATGATGGAAGAAGAAATTAGATCATTATGTAATGAATTATTCTCCAACACCTACTATGATGGAAGAGAATTCATTTTAGATCATTATGGGATGAATTATTCTCCAACGCTTCCTATGATGGAAGAGAATTCATCTGGGCAATTTGTGAATGCTCAACCTTCTTATGACACTTTAAATGCTATTAACAATAGACCCAACAATCTTTATTCAAACTATTATAACCTAGGTTGGAAGAATCATCCTAACTTTAATTGGAATAACAATTGTTCTACAAATCAATAATGGGCAAACAACCCAGTAAACCCATTGGGAAATTCATCTAACCAAGGAAATATTAATTATAGACCTTTTTATCCTCCAGGATTTAATAGTAACACACAATTTAAGGAAAAGAAGTTGTCCATGGAAGAGCTGATATTGAACATGGATCAACAATTATAGAATCATAGAAATCAATTATAAATTCAAGGAAACCAGTTACAAAATCAAGGAATTGCTATCAAGAATATTGAAAAACAATTGGGGCATATCGTTAATGCGCTTAGTGACCAAACATCGAGAACTTTTCCTAGTACTGTGGAACCAAATCCTAAAGATCAAGGAAAAGAACAGATAAAAGTGATTGAATTACAAAGTGGAAAAGAATTGGAAACAAGGGTGCAAAAAGAAACTAAAATTGAAAAAGAGAAAGTGGAAAAAAATTGGAAACAAGAGTACAGAAAGAAACGGAAACTGAAAAAGAGAAAGTGGGTGGAAAAGAATTGGAAACAAGAGTACATAAAGAAATGAAAACTGAAAAAGAGAAAGTGGATACCCAAGAGTGCAAAAAGAAATGGAAACTGAAAAAGAGAAAGTGGATACCAAAAAAGAAAAGGATCATGAGTACCCAGATTTAGGCAAAAAGAAACGAAAACTGAAAAAGAGAAAGTGGATACAGAAAAAGAAAAGGATCATGAATAGCAAAAGGAATAGAAATTGAAAAAGAGAAAGTGGATACCGAAAAAGAAAAGGATCATGAATACCCAGATTTAGAGGCAGAAAGAAATAGAAACAGAAAACGAGAAAGTGGATAAAGAAAAAGAAAAGGATCATGAATACTCAGATTTAGAATATCCACTTACACCAATGAAAATTACTTTGGAGAAACCTCCACCACCGTTTCCTCAAAGATTGAAACAACACAAAAAAGATAAACAATTTTTCAAGTTTATAGAAATTCTTAAGAAATTAACGGTAAATAATCCTTTAGTAGAAGCTCTAGAGCAAATGCCCAATTATGTGAAGTTTATGAAAGATATTTTGAATAAGAAAAGGAAGTTCACTAATAATTAGACTGTTGCAGTTAGTGAAGAGTGTAGTGCAATTATTCAGAAAAAAGCTTCTTGAAAAATTAAAAGATTGAGGTAGTTTCACTATACCGTGTGCTATCGGTGAAAGATTTAATGGAAGAGCCTCATGTGATTTGGGAGCCAACTTTAATCTTATGCCTTTATCAACTTTCAAAATATTAGGATTAGGAGAAGTCTCACCTACTTCTATAACTCTTCAGTTAGCAGATCGTTCGGTTATTTATCCTAAGGGAGTTATAGAAGATGTGTTAGTAAAAGTTGATAAATTTATCTTTCCTGTGGATTTTNTTGCCCTTATAAAATTTAAAAGAACTTCAACCATAGGGCCACCTAATCTGACATCATAACTTGACACACTAGAAAACTCAAACTCGTCGCAGTAGGGAGTTTGTAGTTAGCATGGTGGGCAGCACGGTCATCTTCAACAGCAAAACTTGTTTTCCTCAGCTAAACCAGTCTTCCTTCCTTAAACTTAAACAATAAAGACATAGGACTTTGAGGTTGCTTACTTATGCAACGTAAATCCTCACCTTATCTTTAGGCCTTTGTACAACCCTGCTATACAATATACTGTAACTCATCCTAGGATTCTGAGGTTGTCGTCTGTCACGACCTAAATCCTCACATCTTTCAGGCTATTTGTGTGATCATTTCACACGAATGTAAGCCCTAACTAATAAAATTGGTAGGATGAAACATATAAATTTTTCTCCTCAAAACTGAAGCCAAACATTAGGATAGCTTGAGAAGTCACCGGGGTTCTCCTCTAACTCAAAATTGAAGCCAAACATTAGGATAGCTTGGGAAGTCACCGAGGTTCTCCTCTGGATCCATCAAAACTGAAGCCAAACATTAGGATAGCTTGGGAAGTCACCGGGGTTCTCCTCTGGATCCAACAGGATGAAATACCTAAATATTTCTCCTCAAAATTGAAGCCAAATATTAGGATAGCTTGGGAAGTCACCGAGGTTCTCCTCTGGATCCATGACATCTCTTTAGTTCTTCTTCCTTTGGATTCTACGATAAAATGTTCCAAATTTGAACCAATCCCCTTTCACACCTCTAGTGCTTCCTCGTTTGGATTCTACAATAAAATGTTCCAAATTTAAACTAATCCCCTTTCATACCTCTACGTCTGATCTCATTGAAGAGTCCTACCCTTTCAAATTCCTTGAAGATAATATATCCTGATTTTTATCGAGAGTCTTCTTAAGTGACTTTGGTCATTTAAGATGTAATTAACTATAGGGGCTTGCTCTTATAGGAAGCATGTCTGAACCCAACTTAATATAAACCTTATTTATTCCTTTATATTAAATAGGGGAACTTATCGACAAATATAAAGGTTTCGCAGACCAGACAGATGTCATATATTCTTTAGTTTATTTGATTATGCCTCATCCTCAAGTCTTGTGTTTATCCTTCGGAATAGATACAGGGTTTGAGGTAAAGCGCCCTTTCATTTAAACTATGAAAAATATGAGGTCAGTTTGATTTTATACTTTTCTAAACTTCAACGTCCTTCCAATGCGGGCGACATGATTTTGATTCCAGTGACCGACAGCTTCTTACAGGCAACTCCACCAACCTAAAATAGCGCCGACAGATGCAAAATTGGAGATTTTAGAGTGGCAAATTAAAATCCCCAATTTGGTCCAGTAAATTGGAAAATGATGCAAGATTGTTAGCCCTTAAGTGGAGTAGTGGGAGCTCTGGAGTGGCAGCTAGTTTCCTCTCAGACTAACCATGGAATTAGGAACCAAACTCTGGATTAGTAAATGTTTTTTATGCACTCGGAAGAGGGTAAAGAATATGATTACTCTTATTTGCATAAAATAATTTTTTTATATTTTTAAATGATTTTAATTTCCTTATAATCCATATACTCATTGTAAAGGGGAAGCATGCTTTCTTAAATTTGAAATCTTCATCACAAAAATTTTGTTTAGTTCTTATTAAATTTAACTTTTAAGTATAGAAGTTATTTAGTAAACTTAGTTCTTTTAGTTACATTTCTATTAGCATTCATTAAACCCGTTTTATTTTGTCTTTCTTACTTTAATTTTTATAGTTTAAATATTGTGATTTATGTTATTATTATAAGAATTTCCATCTTCCAAACTAAGACTTGATAGTAGTAGACTAGAATTAGCTAAGGGATTTCTTACTATGCTTCTCTGTGGGATCAATACTAGGGTTTTTAAAGAAAGCCCTATATTACTTAAAGTGGTACGTGCACTTGCGTGGAACCACAAGTGTGTGATCTATTTTATATATTTTATAACATTTTGATTTTAACAACTAAAAATAAATTATGTCAAGTTTTTTGCCATATTTTTGAAAGCTAAATTAGTGCGTAATTTTGGGATAGGTCAAGTTTTGGGCAATGTAAAGGAGATTTAAATTGACATAAAACACGCAGAAAAATAGCACACACTAGGGGCATATGACCAAAGGAAAATATATTGAGATTTTCATACCTATTTTACACTATTTTTGATGTTATTGCACTTTAAAGTAAGATATTTTTGATGTTTTGTTGCAGGAATGATGAATTAGGGTCATTGGAGCAAAAAGATGCAAAAAGGAGCGAATTTGGAGCGAAAAGGACCAAAATGTGGTGAATTGAACTAGGCCGCCGACGACGCCCTCGACCCCGCCGATGGC
>JXCR01143605.1:34056-49946 GCA_002079205.1 Phalaenopsis hybrid cultivar
CTGAGCAAGAGAATATTTTTATTTTATTTTTGTGAATTTTCTATGCAAAGATATGGATTTTTGAAATTAAGGAGCTATTTTCCGAATTTATTAAATATCCTGTTTATTTATTCAAACCGCGGGCTGACTGGATCCTCGGATCCGTCGAAAAGCCACGCGGCGCGCTCCTATTCGACGCCGCCTTCCGAGTCAGCTGCCACGCGTCCCGCTGTTTCGTTCCGGATGATCATCCGACTTGATCTCCGACGTCCATTCAATACACGCGAAGATGGACGGCATCCGTTCATCGTCCCCGATGGAATGATCCGGTGCTCGTTCACACTAAAATCTTAAGATCTCGGCCTAGACTCAACCAAATCACTTCGGGTTTGATCCTATGGACTCTTCTAAGTCAGACGAACATATCCATACGGTTAAGATGCCATGAAATCAAGCTTAAGTAAACGGAGAATCAAAATAAGCTCGGGAGAAGGAGAAGTTTTATACCTTTGCTCTGAGAAGGGAGGCTTCGATCAGAGGTGATTGGCACGTTCGTTGGGGTCCAAGGAGGTTAGAGATTAAGTCCCTGGTTTTGGTGTAAGGCCTAGGTATGAATTCGATCACGGCCGGATTTGGGTGTTGGTCTAGAGCTATGATAGAGGCTCTGTGGAAGGGGGATTTGATGGGGCTTTGGCTTCTTTCACTCTTGTGAAGGTGTAGGGCCAATCTATTGAGGGTTTGGTGCTGTGTAGGTTGAGATTAGAATTTGTCCTGGTTTCGGGCAGGAGTTCAAGTTCAAAATTGGATTGCCACGATGGATTTGAGAGGGGGAAATGGATTGCAACGAACTAAGGGTTTCTTAGGGAAGCTCTCTGAGGAGTTTGGAAGGCCTCAGTGAAAATTTTTTTACCACCCACTATTCATGGCCGTGGGGGTGAATTTTTATAGAAAATGGCTATGGGGATGCTTGGCTGGTCAATTGAGAGGTTAGCCCCACTGCTTAGGTGTCAAGCAGAGGATCCCTCAGCTCAATTTGGGCTGAGGTGGCCTATTGGCATGAGTTTGGGTTTTAGTCATGTGGGGGCTCACAGTTTTTTTGGTTTTAGCTTGGGTTAAGGTGGCTAACCAGGGGTTGGATCATGGTTAAAGCTTATGATGCTCAGTAAAAATGGCACCATAGGGTATGGACATGGTATGAAAAGTACATTGATTTAACCTCATTATCTCTTTTAAGCATTTTTTTCAAATTTCACCCATGGGATAAATATCAAGCCTAACCATTGACATTGATTTAACCTCTTTATTATCTCTTTAAAAGTTTTTTTCTCAAAAATTTACCCATGGGAATAAATATGAAGCTTAATCATGAGTTTTTTACTGGCTTTAAACTCAACTCTAGAGTATAAGATGAGTTAGGGTAAGGCTCATTTGACCATACCAAGCTCAATTGGTTTGGATTTGACCACAAGTCCAAAAAGGTGCATATGACCAAATGTTGTGTTTAAACTAGGTTAGGCATGCCAATTGGCCCAATTAAATATGGCATTTGGTGTAAGAGACCATTAGGAACAACTTTCATGAAGGGTGAAAGTCATTTTGAGGTCAATTGGTTAATCAATTTGCATTTTTTTATTTTTGACCCATTTTAAGCATGTTGGGCTAAGTTTGGGTCAAAATTAGGCTAGCCGAGACCATGAAGAACAACTTTCATGAAGGGTGAAAGTCATTTTGAGGTCAATTGGTTAACCAATTTGGTGGATTATTTTGACCCATTTTAAGCGTGTTGGGCTAAGTTTGGGTCAAACTTGGGCTAGCCATGGGCTATATTTTTGACCCATTTTAAGCATGTTGGGCTAAGTTTGGGTCAAACTTGGGCTAGCCATGGGCGTTTTGACCCATTTTAAGCATGTTGGGCTAAGTTTGGGTCACACTTGGGCTAGCCATGGGCTAAGTCCAAATTGATTGTTGTGTTTGGTGTAAAACATCATAATACTTGGGCTAGCCATGGGCTAAGTCCAAATTGATTGTTGTGTTTGGTGTAAAACATCACCAAACTTGAGCTAGCTTTGGGCTAAGCTCAAATTGATTGTTTTATTTGGTGTAAAACATCATTATGAACAACTTTCACGAAGGATGAAAGTTATTTTGAAGTTGATTTGGTGGTCAATTTGGATGGGTGTGAACAACTTTCATGAAGGATGAAAGTTGTTTTGAAGTTGATTTGGTGGTTAATTTGAGTGGATCAAACAATTTTCATGAAGGATGAAAGTTATTTTGGAGTTGATTTGATGGTTAATTTGAATGGAACTTGGGCTAGCCATGGGCTAAGTCCAAATTGATTGTTGTGTTTGGTGTAAAACATCACCAAACTTGAGCTAGCTTTGGGCTAAGCTCAAATTGATTGTTTTATTTGGTGTAAAACATCATAATTAACAATTTTCATGAAGGATAAAAATTTTTTTGAAGTTGATTTGGTGGTCAATTTGAATGGGTTTTGATGGGTTTGGTTTTAAACCTAAATTAAGCATGTAGGGCTAAACTTGGGTCAAACTTGGGCTAGCTTTGGGCTAAGTCCAAATTAATTATTTTGTTTGGTGTAAAACATCATTATGAACAACTTTCATGAAGGATTAAAGTCATTTTGAAGTTTATTTGATGGTCAATTTAAATGGATTTAAATGGATTTTGTTTTGAGACCTAAATTAAGCATGTAGGGCTAAACTTGGGTCAAACTTGGGCTAGATTTGGGCTAAGTCCAAATTAGTTATTTTTTTTTGTTACAAATGACCTTACAAAGGAGTTTCAACAAAAATTGGATGCCAATTTGAGGTTTAGGGCATTCAATTGTTGAGATTTGGGGTGTCAATAAAAATTGGATGCTAATTTGAGGTCTAAGGCATTCAATTGTTGAGATTTGAGGTGTTAGATAAAAATTGGATGCCAATTTGAGGTCTAAGGCATTCAATTGTTGAGATTTGGGATGTTAGCCAACTAAAATTGGATGCCAATTTGAGATCTAAGGCATTCAATTGTTGAGATTTGGGGTGTTAGCCAATCTTGGGGCTAATTTGGGGATTTTGTCAAAGATGGTCAAATTGACCAAATTGGACCAAGGTGTAGGCTAATTTGGGGATTTTGTCAAAGATGGTCAAATTAACCAAATTGGACCATGGTGTAGTTGGTGATGCCAATTTGAGGTTTAGGGCATTCAATTGTTGAGATTTGGGGTGTTAGCCAATATTGGGCTTGGGAATTTTGGATTTAGGTCAAAATCAAATGGATTTGAGGCTTCACCAAGGCCAATTGATGGTTGATTTTGAAAGGATTTTGTCAAAGATGGTCATATTGACCAAATTGAACCAAGGTGTAGTTGGACAAAATGAATTTTAGATTTAAACCAAATTAGATGATCAAAAGGTTTTACCAATGCAAATTTATGGTCAAATGTTTTGATCAAAGATGGTCAAATTGACCAAATTGGACCATGGTGTAGTGGGACAAAATAAAATTGGGAATATTCTGGATTTATTGGGATTTTTTGGGAATTTTTGGATTTTTGGGCTATGGAGGGGCATTTTGGTAATTTGGTCATTTTTGGAAATTTTTGTCAGTTTTGGCAAATGTGGATATATTCAAAGTGTTTGGAATAAGTTTTGATCAGTTTTGGGTATTTTGACAAAATTTGGGAATTTTAGCCAAATTTGGGTCTCAATGGCAGTTAGGTAATTTGGAGGTGCCTAGGGGCAAAAGGCCAAGTTGAGCATTTCAAGTGCAATTGGGTAGAGAACCATTTTGAATGAGTCATGGACCAATGAAATCCCATTTTGGGTCCTTATATATTGGTCTTAGCCAGGGTATTGTGAGGGTATAGTGAAAGTATGGTGAGGGTATAGTGTACCTTAGCTCCAAATCAACACCCGAGGTCAATCCTAAGGCCAAGTAACCTTATAGGAACTCTTCTTGAGCTCTGCCATAATGATCTTACCTTCTAAACATTCGAGGTTCGGACTAATATGTGGAACTTTAAGTTGAGTAAAGAAAAGAGTTTTGAGTTTCTAATGGTGAGGGTACATTTTCTAGTTTTCTAAGACTATTCAATAGGAAAGTCCTATGGCTAGACCTAGGCTACTAAAGAAGTTTCTAGACCTCAACCAAAAGTGAGGTCAATAGGAACCCCTTTTGAGCTTCCTTATATTAGTTTCATCCTACTAAGAGCTAGAGGTTAGACCTAACATGTGGAACTCCAAAAAGAGCAAAGAAGCATTTGAAATTTCTAATTGTGAGGACTCCATCACTAGTCTTCTAGAATTGTCAACAGGAAAGTCCTATGGCTAAATCCTTGGCTCTTAAGGAAGAAAGACTAGACCTCAACAAAAATTGAGGTCAACTGTGTAAGTCTCAAACTCCATGAGTTCTACATAATTAGATTTATAGGATTGAGAGGTTTCTTTCCTCTAGCCTTAAGGCCACTCGGTTATTTAGACGACGCAACACATGGGTTCATGACAAAGAATCCCAGGTTAGGCTGGGTTGAATTCCTTTACTACCTGGTTGATTTAGGACCCTAATAGCTCGGGATGACGGATCCATGGAGTCCAACTGAGTTTCTTCTACCTGTTTAGGATTTCCTCACCTTTCTTTTGAAAGCCCTGCTGAGCCTAATCCTTCCTTTGACCCATTCATTGATATCATCTAACGGGCCCCACTTAGTTGACCAGTCGTTGCTCATTTGTGGTATAATGATTGTCCCTCTACCCTAATGACGTAGTATAGCCCTGAAGCAGTAGGATGATGTTGCTTGATGACCCAACTAACTCATAAGGCCTCGGTTGTCGATAGGTCGTCGATCATTTGGGATGTAAGAACTTTTATCTCCTCTATTACAACTCAGTATATGTTTTTGAAGCATTGAGACATTCCTATTTGGGGTAACTATTTTATTGGACTCCCCCTCTTAACCAGTTATCATAAGTGTAAGCAAACTTCTAAATTGATTAAGAGTATTCATGGATATAGTTTCAAAATTGAGAATAAAAATTTATGATTTCTCTGGTTTGTTGGTTTGTTTTATTAATGCTTTCTTCATGGATATAGTTTCAAAACATTTTCTCTGATCAGCTTTGGACATAGACCTTTTGGCCTATCACACGGGGTTCACCCTAATATAAGTTTTCCACGTTCTTTGGTATTTGTTTGTCTGCTCTCGTCATATTTTCCTTTTTTTATACCTTTTTCTTTTTTGAATTTTTTCAATGATTCATAAAGGAGGTTATAAAAAATGAGAATAACATGGCATTGAATAGATAAACTATCTATCGACTCTGAGTTTGTTTTAAAAAAAACAAAAATAATGTCATCACATGATTAACTTCCCCTTAATAAGCCTCACACCAAAACCTTAATGTTGCATCCACTTCTTCCATAACTCCTTTGCTTTCTCCACAACTCTCTCATTTCTTTCATTACTTTTCCTATCCAAACCGCGAGCACTCCTCTCTCCTCTTCCTATTAAAAAATCATGATCTTAACTTCCTTCCTATCCTTCATACTTCTTCCAAAACCATGACATACTTCCATTTTTCTTCTCAATTTTCTCAAACCATGGACCATTTACCAATTCCAATTTTCTTCCCAATTTTCTCAAACCGTGAGCCATTTATCCCATTATATTTTTCATCTCAATTTCCTCAAATCGAGTCCCTCTTCCTCTCTTCCACCATTAAAGTGAAACAATGTCTTCTCTTTCTTGGGTGCTTCATGCAAAGAAAGTATAAACTCTTATCATTTCCTTTAATTTTGTTTAAAAAATATTTTAATAATTTGATATCTATGAACTTGCATGTATAATAAAAAAAATTCACATATATTTTACGTAATTTTCATGTTTATGTTGATGTGGTTTATATATCTTCATTTCAATATTCATGTGGTTTGCATACCTTCATGCTAATATTTAGGTGAATTAGTTCATGTACTTTACATATCCCCATTATAATATTCTTGTGGATTACATATCATTATGTTGATGTTCATGTGGTTTATAAAACTTCATGTTAATGTGTCATGTAATTTATATGTCCCCATCTTGTTTACATGTTTCCAAATTTATGTGTCATATAGTTAATATGTCTTCATTTGTATACATCATGTTTGTAGTTATATACTTCAATATGCCATATTTAGGCTATGTTAAATTAAAAGCATGTTTATGTTATTTGTAAGCTCATGCAAGTAATTCAATGTGTTAATTTGCAAGTTCATCTACATAGTTTAATATGTTAATTAGTGAGCATGTTTAGACTATGTAACTTGTCAGCATGTTTTTGTTATGTTATTTGCAAGTTCATGTATGTAGCTTAATATGTTAATTTTCGAACATGTGTATGTTGGTATTTTTCATGCTTATCTATATGTTGTGATAATTTACGACCAGGATAGGTTGGGTTAAAATTGCATTTGGTAATCTTTGTTCATTATAATTTCATTTAAGTTTTAATGTTTTTTTTTTTAATTTTAAGGGTTGAAAATATTATGTTGCTTATGATTTATTAGCAGATTAATTTTTGTCATTTTATTTTATTCTTGTTTGGGATGACCCGATCAAGATCATATGGTTTCGTCATCCCAAGTTATTAAGGTTTGCGGTTTGATTAGTCACTAATGACTGGAAGATGTTTTGTTAGCAACCATGAGTTACCTTCTTCAAAATCTCTTCTCAAACCAAGTTGCATTTTAAGTTCAATTTTAAGTTTTAATATCTTTTAAGGTAGATTTTATGTCATTTAAGTTAGTGTTGTAATTTAGTCCAAATTTTCCCTGATTTAAGCTAAGTGTGCTTTTATTATCATATGAGAAGTCAAAACCTCACTTAACCTACAATTAGCTTAGTTCATGTTTAGATTTGTTCATACCAAATTGAACTAATCTAGAATGAGATTCCAAATAATTCGAGTTAACCTAAATTAGATTGATTGTCCCTTGAATTGTCATTAAATTTAATTAAATCAACCACAGTTTAATAGGATTAACCCAGATTTAGTTTGATTAAAATCAAATTAATTTTACTTGCTTTATTTGACTTAAAAATAAGTCAAATAAAACCAAGTTAGCTAACTTAGTAATAGATCAGGTTAAGCTAAACTAATTCAAGTTAAACTTATGGGTTATATCAAGTTAAGTTAATTAGACTTGCATGAAGTCTGGATTAATTTTGACTTGATGTTTCTTTTTAATTCTAAATTAGATTAGATTTAAATTAATCATTGATTAAACAGAGGTTCAGACTCAGTTCAAATTTAATGTAGAATCTTAAGTCGAGTTAATTCAACTTGGGTTAGGCTAACCAAAAGATTGAGATACTACAGGTTAATTAGGGTTGACTCAGTGATTTAATTTAGGTTAACCCAAATTAGGTTAGGTGACCTGATGAGCTAGTTGAGTTGGGTTAACTCAAGTTTGATCGAGTGGGCCTGATGATTTAGTTGATTTGTGTTAACCCAAGTTAGGTCGGTTTGACCCGATGATTTAGTTGATTTAGGTTAACCCGAGTTAGAATGCTAAGCTTGTTAGTACTCTATTAGCTATGCATTTCATACTTTCATTAGCGTTATGTTCATAATCTGATGATGAGATTAAATATATGTCTTGAGTTCCATGTTTCAAAGCAGTGAGATCTCTCATGTATGATATGGTATGTTCTCATCCAGATTTATCATATTCAGCCAGTGCAATTAGTTGGTATACGAGTAGTCTGGGGTAAAAAACATTGGAAAATAGTTCAGTGGAACCATAGGTATCTATGTGTAATAAAATATATTTATTTGTAATTTGGGAGGACCACATATAAAGTTATTGGTTATTTTGATTCAGATTTTCCTAGAGATTATGATATAAAGAGAACACTTACAGGATATGTGTTTAATATTAATGGTTGTGTGATTAGTAGGAAGGCTACTTGTTGACCTTACTTTTGGGTGAGGGTTTTGGGTCTTTCCTTTAGTAACTAGGATCTAGCCTCAGGACTTTCCTGATGACTATATTAGCTTCTTAGAAATGGTAGGCAACTTCTCCTTAGACATTTCAACCAAATCTTTATTCTCTTTGTTGGTTCTATATGTGATCAATAATCTTTAATACAAAGATTAGAGGTTACGTAAGGGAACCCTAATGAGAATTCCTATAGGACCTATGGACCATAGGAAAATATTGCACTATTCTACACATTTTTGGATTTCAATACATGGTATCATCATTCATAATCATCATGATCATTATAAATATTGTATTTTCATATCACAATGTTGCAATCATTACACTCATGAGACTGGCCAAAATTATTTGAACATAGTTTCCCCTAAAATACCCCACTTGAATATTCCAATTCTTCAAAATTCCCCAAAATTGTCATTGAACCACAAAATCCACTTCAAACTACTTGATATTATCATTTAGACCATTTGAAACCCAAAAATTGCAAAAATACCTAATTTCCCAAAAATTACCAAAATACCCCTAGACCCCAAAAATATCAAATTTTCCAAAACCTCCCAGAGTTACTGATAAGTTGTAAAAATCACACCAAATCATTCTTTATGTCTTTCTGAGAATTTTGACTGTAATATTTTCATACTTCCGCATAACTTTTTGACACTTTGACACCAAAATAATGAATACTTAATAAATGTTTCGGGTATCATAAAACCTTTCACATTGATCTAAAATGACCCCAAACACTGTTGTTTGACTCCAAATTTCTTCCTGAACCACCTCGAGTCTTTAAATAAACATTTTTTACCACTTTGACCAAAGTCGACCAAAATTACTAAAATGTCACTCATGGCCCAAAAAATCTCAAATCCACCAAAATCATTTCAAACACCCCTGAAATCAATCCTTGACCAAATTCACTCCCTTTGACCAAAATCGCCAAATTGAGCTTTATGGTCAATCGAATACCTTAAAATTCAACATGTCTAGATCCAATTTCAAATGAAACCAAATCCATTTAATTGGCCCATAATCAATTTTCAAAACGATCGATCGCGAATCAAAAATTTGACGAAAATTAAATTTGACGCATTTTTGACCCGATCACAGAAAAATGGTCCAAATGACCCTGGATGACGAAGTGGACCGCGTGAACGTGTTTGGAACGTCGATTTCATCTAGTGATGACGTTCATTTCATTGCGAAGAGATGTTCGGCAAAAAAAAATGCACGGAGAGTTTTAAATAATAATAATAATATTATTATTATTATTATTATTATTATTATTATATAAAAAAAATTCTTACCATCCTTATTTGATTTCAACTCATGCATGCATGCAGCACGCCTCATGTAACCAAAAATTCATTTCTCACGCCTCCCCCCATAGCTATAGATGGCAAAATTGAAAAAAAAAAGAAGAGAAGAGAAAGAAGAGAGGAGAGACTTAATTTTTTCATAGAGCCACCAAATCCAATTGTACCCTTGAGCAAAGCTGTGCTCCTTGACCTGAGGAACACAACCACCCCGACCGCCGTCGCCAGAAACTGCCGCCACCGCAGAAAAAGCCCTCTAAAGCTCACGGTCATCTTTCAATTTTGCACGAAAAACTCTGTCGAAACTCACCCAAATTGTTGTATTAGCCTTCTTAGGTCCTTAGAAAGCCAGATCAATTATTTTCCATCATTTTAGGGGTTGCTAACGCCTCCTCCAAGCAAGGTAAAGTCAACTCCGGCGAACCTCCAATCCGAAGTAAAAACGACATCAAATTGATGTCACGAGGAGTTGGATAAGCTCAAGAAGGTCTACTTATTCAAACCTAATTGAGGACAAATCTCTTAGGCTCAGTTATATCTCTTAAATTGAAACGATAATCTCAAATTTCTCTTCCTTCCAGATCGAAAAATAGACCACAAAACATTTAATTATCCATATGGATGTTATCTACTATTAGAGCTGAACAAAACAAGTCTAAGAACGCAAAATTTGGTTGAGAATCGGCAGAGAATAGACTCTGGGAAGTTTTGGCCGTCGTTCTCCTCCGTTCGTGCGCTTCATGGGTGTCGCGTGAGCGAGGAAGAACTGGGCAAATTTATTTATTTATTTTATTATTTTGTTTCGAAAATTATAATTAAACTTCAAAATTACATATTTTTTTTATAGAAAACTCAAAAAAATTAACCAAAAAATGCTATGAACTCCAAAAAATTAGGAGAATTTTTCAAAACTAAAATCATAATTTTTCATCAAGTAAATATTTTTAAATTAATTTTTGAAGTTCTGGAGTATTTAAATCATAAAAATTAAAATATAAATAGGAAAAATATGAAATTTGACAGAGATATTAAATGGCCTTGGTGAAAAGCTTCTCTGATTTTTCCAAGATATTTTAATATATTTATATTTGTATTTTGATTTTTGAACAAAATGAAATATTTATGTAAATTAAAAATTATAAAAGTTATAAAAATTGTAAAACTCTCTCTGATTGAACGTTTGACCATAAACAAAGGTTTAAAAATTTTAAAATCATGCTTAAAATAATTTTTATAATTAAAATATGTTAATTAAGGCTCAGGTTTAATTTAGGCTAAGTTTACTTAACCCAAGCTCAACCTAAGTTCAATCTTGCCAATTCTCTTTAGGTCTTGTTCAACCTGATTATAGACCTGGTCAACCAACTCAAGATTGAGTCAATCACCCATTAAGTTCAATTTTAGTCGTTTAGGGCTTTAGGCCAGCCATTCTTTAGACCGAGTCCAGCCTGGGAAGACTTAACCTTTAGTTGAGTCGAAACTGAATAGTTAGACCATTTTAAACTTGAAATTTAAGTCATTCTCTCATTTAATGCAGACAAAACTTCTCAGATTTTAGGGTTAGTCAACATGGACTTTGTTTTAGTTTAACCTACATATTAGGTTCATCATAAACTAAACCTTAATCTTAGGTCAACCTTAACCTAAACCATTATGATTAGTGATCCTAACCACTAAGATTAGTTAACCTAAAACTTAAGTTAGTTTAACCTAATCTATATGATTAGTTAAGCCTAAACATTAGGTTAGTTAACCCTAAATTAATAGGATTAGTTGATCTAAACCCTAGGTTAGTTAACCCTAAACCAATAGGATTATTTAACATAAACCCTAGGTTAGTTAACCCTAAACCAATAGGATTAGTTAGCCTAAACATTATGTTAGTTAATCCTAAATTAATAGGATTAGTTAACCTAAACCCTAGGTTAGTTATCCCTAAACCAAAAGGATTAGTTAGTCTAAACATTAGGTTAGTTAACCCTAAACCAATAGGATTAGTTAGCCTAAACCTTAGGTTAGTTGACCCTAAACCAACTGCATTAGCTAAGCCTAAACATTAGGTTAATTAACTCTAAACTAATATGATTAGTTAATATAAACCTTAGGATAGTTAACAGTAAACCAATAGGATTAGTTAGCCTAAACCTTAGGTTAGTTAACCCTAAACCAACAGGAGCTAAGCCTAAACATTAGGTTAGTTAACCCTAAACTAATAGAATTAATTAACATAAACCTTAGGATAGTTAACCCTCAACCAATAGGATTAGTTAACCTAAAACTTAGGTTAGTTAACCCTAAACCAATGGAATTAGTAAACCTAAAACTTAGATCAGTTAATCATAAACTAATAAGATTAATTAACATAAATCTTAGGTTTGTTAATTATAAACCAATAGAATTAGTTAACCTAAATTTTAGGTTAGTTAACCTTAATCCAACCCTCATCTTTAGGCTAAACAAACCTAAATCGTAGCTTAGCCTTAAGCTAAACCTATCCTAAACCTTAGGTTAGAACATAACTCATAGGTTGAACACAGGAGAACATTTTATATAAAACCTTAAGCCTAAGTTAAACCTAAACCTCTCAACTTGAACATCAATTAAGAAATAAAATAAAGCATATTATGAGGGGTAAAATTAACATAAAACACATTAAAATTTAAACTTAAACTAAAATAAATACAACAAGACTTTAAAGCATGGCTTTGAGGTTAAGTCAGCTTCGAAGTCGTCAACTTCACATAAGTAATAACAAGTGAACAAAAATAACTAAAATAAAATACTTAAAATTCGACAACAAGATGTAGACAACCTAAAATATTTCAACCCTAAAATTGATGAAGTAATTTAAGAATTAATCAAATCTTAATCACAAAGATCATATAACGCAACTTAAACCCCCTTTTTATTCTAGTTTACGAAGATTCCTTGGATGATGCATTCTATGGATGTTGACAAGAATCTTTCAGTCCTGGTGGGCAACCACCTTTCAGACTAAGTAAGCTAGAGCACCTGGCGACCCGGGACGACGGAGCCATAGACATCTTGACTGGGTTACCACTAATTAAATAATTAAATTTTAATAAAAATCTGATAAAATATTGTTTATTTTGATCTATTTATTGCTTTATGTATCTCAATGCATGTTCTTTTACTGCTTTTTTCAAACATAGAATGCATGTGTTAAGGACAAATAATGAAACAAATAAAAATTGCTTAGATTAGGGAGAACCTAGAAATCATAACACTAGAGAATTACTTAGTTTAAGTGAACTTAGCCTTGGCCTAGGTTTGAACTATACCTCCACTACCCTTTAATTAATTCACTATAAAATTATCAAAACAAATAAAACTTTTAATAATAAGATTGGAGGACCTGAAGACTTGAAGACACCTGAACAAGGGGCAGACTTCGTGGGCAGCTCATTCAAAGCCCTTTCTTTAGTATAAATAACAATCCTTAAAATTTCGTTGTTGTCTTTTATGACATAAAACCTCTCTTTTTGTTAGGCTCCTGCATAATCCCGATATGCAATATGCCCTAACTTGTTTTAGGATTCTGAGGTAGTCACTCGACGTAAAACCTCATATCTTCTTAGGCTTTTTGTGTAGACCATCATTACACAAATTTAAGCCCTAATTAATAAAATTGGAAAGAGTTAACTTAAATTAATATCATCTTAAATTGACTCAAACATTATGATAGTTTGGGGGATTACCATGAACCTACCATGGATCTTTAATCTCCCCTACTTTTCTTTTTTTGATTCTTAAAACAAAATCTTTCACTTTTAAACCAATCCCTATTGAAAACTCCACAATCATGTTCATTGAAAACCCTTTCTTTTGAACTCATGAAAATAAAAGATTCCTGATTTTTATCGAGAGTTTTCTTAAGTGATATGTTCGCTTAAGATGTAATTAACTATAAGGGTTTGCCCTTATAGGGAACTTAAAAGAACCCATATCAAATAGAAGAATTTGTCGGTCATCATGCAAACTTGCAGATCAAACGAAAGTCATTTATTTATATAGTTTATTTAATTGAGCTTATTATCAAGTAGTGTATTACCTTTAACGGCAGTACATTACTCATGGTTAGCTCGATTATTCAAACTGTAGGAATCAATGGGATCAGTTTGACCCATTTTCTTTAAATTAAAATACCTAATTTCTAAACACTATATTACGCTAAATTAAACTGCACCCAACCGCATGGCGACCGACACTACTTTAAAGAAAGCAGTGACATTATTTACAGCTAAAGTTGAGTACAAGACAATTCCCAGAGCTTGTAAAGGAGCTTGCTGGTTGATAGGTCTATTTTAAGAGCATAATGAAGATTTGAAGATAACCACAATGGTGTGTGATAGTCATGGTGTTATTTATCTCAAAAAATATCAAATATTTTAATTTGAGAACTAAACACATTGATCTTCGTTATCACTTCGTTCAATAAGTTGTCACTCATGGTGATATTGTTGGGAGCAAGATTTGTATCCATCCTCTAATAACCAAGTATGAGCATTTTTTAGACTTGTTGTTATTCATTCCTAATCATTAGAACTTTGTGGAAGAGATTGAGAAGGTTCTATTATATACTTCTTTGAAATTCATGTCAAGATGGAGATTAGTAAATGTATGCCTGAATTTTATTGGTCCCACTTATATTTTCATAAGAAAATTATGATCACGCGGATTGAGGCTTTAGAAGGAAGCTATGAGCATACAAATTTAAGGTTTCAACCATTAGATCAAATTTATAATATTCTTTAGATTACTATCTATGTGTTATTGTTTTTTTTTACTCTGTTTTAATTATTTCCTTTTAAGAGGTCTTGTTAAAACTATAAGTACCCCTCTTTTATTTTGTGCAAAATATTTTTCACTAGTAATCTCTTATTGATATAGTGAATTTTCCTTTGCCCGTGGTTTTTCCATCTTTTGTTTTCCATTTAAAATTTGTGTGTTCTTTCTTTTATTAATTTTATTATTTATTGCATCAATTAAATAATAAGTTATAACAATATGTATGTAAATGCCCTTTTTTATCATTCCCAAAAAAATAATTTGTTAACCAGGCTTTACTTTATTGAAAAAAAAATCAGAAAAGATTAAAAAGCATGAGATTAAGAATTTTTTTTGTAGAGTTACTACCATTAAGCTAGTTTAAGACATTATTATTAAAAAAGTGAAATGAGCTATTAGTGGTATCTATTGCATTAATTTGGCTTAAATTTAATTATTTCTTTAGTAAAAATTTTCCTTTCTATCTATGCAAACTCAAATTCTCTAATGAACATAATAATTTTAGATTATAAGAGAGATACATGTAATAATATTCTGAAAGTATATTGATGGAGCAATTGGTTGTTGATAGTGAGGTTGGAGGTGTTGGCATCAATTTTTTATGTCATATGTACGAGATGTCTGCCTAAGCGCATCAGAGCAATATTTCATGCATCTGATCTTTCCTGTAGCTCGAGACATTCGTTCAGTACCTTTGGGCGCGTGTTGAGGGCACATAGTCAGTGTCATCCTGTTAGGCTTTGACTTCACTCAAGTGAAGGTCGGTCAACATTTTGCACGTCAGACTATTCTGATTGGGTCGTGAATATTATGTGTCACGTTGCACGCGAAATTAACTTGAATTGGCTCGTCAATTGGAGAATTTGTTTGGATGACCTCGAATGATGAAACGAACCACGCAAGTGTGTCTGAGACGTCGATATTACCTAGGGAGGGCGTCCATGTCGTTACTGCTTCGCGTATGGGCTAAAATTAGCAAAGTATCAGATGCAGAGAATTTTTTTAGCTGCATGCTTCGTCAGAAAGCGGTTCGAACGACCCCGAATGACGAAACGAACTGTGTGAACGTGCTTGGGATGTCGATTTCACTTAGGACTGGCGTTCATCTCTTTATGACAGAGCGTCCGAGCTAAAAATGCGTGAATTATCATTTTTGACCGATCGCTGAAAAAGTGGTCTGAAGAACCTCGGATGATGAAACAGACCACATGAGTGCGTCCAGAATGTTGATCTCACCTATGAGAGACGTTAATTTCATCACGATGTCATGTCCGGGCGAAAAATATGCGATTGATAGTTATATATTATTATTATTATTATTATTATTATTATTATTATTATTATTATATAATATATTAAAAAAATATCATATCCTATTAATAACTCATGCATGCATGCAATTTTTTGGAGGGATTTGATTTATTATTATATAATAATAATACAAATATAATAAAATAATAAAAAAATAAACCATCCTATTCTATTAATAACTTACGCAAGCATGCAGCTAAAAAAATTTGATTTATTATTATATAATAATAATACAAATATAATAATAATAATAATAAACAAACTATCATATCTTATTAATAACTCACCAAAGCATACAGAATAATAATAACAGTAAACAAACTATCATATCTTATTAATAACTCACGAAAGCATACAGTTTTTTTTTAGGGATTTGATTTATTATTATATAATAATAGTACAAATAATATAAAAAAAAAATCATATCCATTATTATAACTCACGCACGCCTGCTCCAAAAAAAAAAAAAAAAGGGCCGCTCTCCCCATC
>JXCR01143605.1:50018-60181 GCA_002079205.1 Phalaenopsis hybrid cultivar
GGAGCCACACCCCACTCCAGCTTATTCTGCAGACAGCACGGGATGCCTGGTTGGTCTCTCCACCCTCACCGGATCCCTCCTTCATCGCCAGTCATTTGCCTCGTCGGCGCCGTTCTTGTGGCGGAGTAAACCTACAAGGAAAACTCCAGGTTTCAGGCTCTCCTCCGCGTTTCGTTCGCTTCTGGTGTTCACCGTCAGTGAGCTAACCTCCACACTTCGCGGTACTACCTCCCGGACGACCGGACATCTCGCCAGAGCACCACGACGTTTCTGGACAGCGAGCATCGTTGCTTTTCGGGAGGGTGCAAGGGCTTTTTATCTCGCACGCAAGCTTCCTGAGACTTTGTTGGGTTTCGTGCAAACTACGCGGCGGTTTAACTCATTCAAACCTCTTGCATTTTACTTCCTAGTTAGCCTTAGGATGTAGTGATGATAGACATGTGGGTTTGATCGCCCACACGAGGCGCGGCGACACGCTTATGTGATGGATCATTTGTTTTCGTAGAAGTGATCTTTAAGATGGGACTTTCCATGCACTGTCAATCCCACTACCATAGCTGAGCGAATCTCATTTGATTGTGAGCTCTAACACACAAAAAATCCTAAGGGTTGGAGCCCCCTTTGCTCCCTTTTGTTTTAGATGCTTCAATCTTTCTTATAAAGATTGAAGGGTTAGCCTTTGCAAAATGAGAGAATGCAAGTCATTAGCTCATTTTACTAAGCTTGGAGGCATCGTGAAATTGGTAAGAGCGTCGTCGCTAGTCCATTTCATGATGAAATAGGGAACTTCCCCTTGCAAATCTGGAGAGAAGTTCCCCATTTGCCTCATCAAAGCAAAGGCGACAAACAACGACTTTCCATGTGTTGACCCTAGGTTTCCCCAGGTGGGGTAGTTGGCACGAAAATGGCTCTTATTGCATGTCCATGTTTTGTGAGTTACATTCACACATCGCACTTCACATATGCACATAGCACTTTGCATTTGCATGTTGCATGCCTGCACACTTGCACGTCACACCTGCACATAGCATTTTACACGTCACATATCACGTCATTTGTGACCCAATCGACCATCCCAGGCCGATTAGCAATACTCGTGTCTCGGTGGGACACTTCGCTCCGATCGACCGCCCCAACCCGGTAAGCATCTCACTTTACTCTAATCAGTCGTCCCTGCCTAGCAAGAATCTCACTTTGGTTCGACCGGCCACCCCAGTATGGTCAATCGATCACTTTGGTTCGACAAGCCGCCCCGGTCCGGTCACCCGTGCATGTTGGTTCGACCGGATGCTCTGACCAGGTTGACTAATCACTTGCATCATTGCATGTCGAGTGTATACTTATGCATGTTGCTTGCATGTCCATCTACTAATGTTACATCCATTCGGGTCACTGTTGCCTCGGTACACCCTTTTCGGTCTGATGCTGCCACGACACTCCCACCCTTTTAGGTCACTGCCGCCTTGACATACCCTCTTCGGGTCGCTGCCACCATGACACGCTCATCCCTTCGGGTCACTATCGTCTCTGTACACCCTCTTCTGGCCCCCCGCCGTCACGCCATGCCAATCCCTTCGGGTCAATGCCGCCTCGGCACACCCTCTTCGGGCCGCTGCCACCACAGTGTGATCTTCTTTGCTCGAGTCACTGCCTCATGGTACACTCATCACTTGTATATTTTGATTGTTTGCACTTGCATTTTGCATGTTTGCTTGGATTGTGAGAATATCCGTTAGGAGAGTGATTTCTGTGTTGGTCGCGATGTTTTAACGAGCATGCTTATCGAGTCGATTTCAGTGAGCAATGTGAGTTAAGTCATCGAGATTGACATGAGTATGACTATATTAAGGGTTCAAAAGATCTAATTTGTGTCACCCTTACATGTTATAGGCTCACATTTAATAGCCCTTACTATATATATATATATATATATGTATATATATATATATATATGNGAATTTCTAAATGTGGGGTACCTCTTCTAGTTTTCTATGACTAGTCAATAGGAAAGTCCTATGGCTAGACCTAGGCTACTTAAAGAAGTTTTCTAGACCTCCAACAAAAGTGAGGACAAAACACACCTTCTTCTAACATTGAAGTCTAATACTTCACACAACTTCCTTTAAACATTTAATCACTTATCATTTTAAGGAAAAAAGATAAAGAAAAGTACTTAGAATCCATGGAGAAAACACAACCACACATGAGTTTAAAAGTAGAAATCATGCACACAAACAAGAAATCTATATTAAAAATAAAGTGTAGTCACAAAGATAAACACTTATCTCAAATTCTCTCCACCAAATGTCTTGAAGTTCCTTTGAATTCTNGTACTTAGAATCCATGGAGAAAACACAACCACACATGAGTTTAAAAGTAGAAATCATGCACACAAACAAGAAATCTATATTAAAAATAAAGTGTAGTCACAAAGATAAACACTTATCTCAAATTCTCTCCACCAAATGTCTTGAAGTTCCTTTGAATTCTCTTCCTTCTCTCACAATACAAACTAACACTCAAAATAAAATAAAACAAAGTAAAGGTGGCTTGTGGTGGTGGCGATGGTAGTAAATTTTGGTGATTGGTTGCTGACCTCCTTATTTTGGAAAATCTAAGTTTTTTATATAAAAATCCAAGGGGTGCCTTGGGTTCTCTTCAAAAAGGTTTCTCCATTCAATGAATTTTCTAGAAGTTGCCTCCTCATAAGCCAATTGAATGAATTTTTGTGTCCATTGGCTATTTCCCACGTTTTTATCAAGGGTTGCTTCAAACACCTCTTCAAAATTCTGTTCTAATTAATATTTCTTCAAGTAACTAACTTTGGCACTTAGGCGCGGATGCTCTGGTGCTTAGGCTCCAATCCTGGGTGCTTAGGCGTCTCAGTTCATTTTTGCACCTTTCTTCATTTTTGCTCCAAATTTGACCCTTTTTCACTCCTTTTAGCATTTTTCATCCATTTGATTGTACCTGAAAGAAAAACACACAAATATCTTTCATTAAAGTGCAATATATCAAAAATAGATATAAAAATGTGTACAAAACCACTATATATTTTAGGTGTATCAGCCACCATAGTGAGAGTGTGGTGAGTCTTTGTGATTGTGAGCATTTGTTGAGTCTTGTGTGAGTTATGTGGAGACAAGATCAATCAGGGAATTTCAGAGGATTGCTTGGGAAAGAGTTTTAGATAAATATTTGTACTTTTATTTAAGTTTTTTTTGTATAATTGGTTTTTAATATATAACATGTTTTGTTTTGTTATCCCCATGAACTTTGAGTAGTTTTCTTATATTTCTCCTTGCAATAAGAAGTAGTCATGTGTAGGGTTAGAATATTTTGAAGATTTCTTTTATTTCATAAATTGTGATTGTATTTTCACTGGTTCTTAATTTACTTTATAAACTGATCATTTGTGATGTTAAAATCTGTTGTGAAAAATAATGACCCGGGAGGGCTATGATTTCACCCAATTAGTGAGTACCACACTAAACCTTGGATGGAAGGGAAACAAGTCCAAGGAGAGTGCAAATAAATAGGGAGATAAGTTTTGATGGGCATATAATTGATGATTCTAGAGTGATAGGCTAGAACCTTTATCAATTTGTTCTTTAGTTCAAAATCTGAGGCCTGGTTGGTTCTAATAAAGAGGGCATAGTGGGTAAAATGGATGTGAGAGGCTAGAATTTACTCAACATAACTATATCAATAAAAAACTTAACTTTAGATTAACTAATGTTCCTTATACACTTGAGAAAAGGTAAAGAATAGGTATGTTCTTATTTATCATAAAACCTCATTTTTATCTTTAAGCTTTTGATTCCTAAATTGATTATATTCTCTTTGCAAGGGGAAAATTTTTTTATTTTAATCGTACTCATTTACAGATCTGTAGTTTAGAAAATTTGCATTTACTTTTAGATTTAATTTAGAATTAGAAAAATTTACTTTATACCCTCTTTCAAACAGTTCGATATTATTCTTCTACAAATTTTGTTTACAATTTTAGTAGAAATATTTCTAAGTTGACATAGAAATTCACTTATTCCCTACGGGTTTGAAACTGGGGTTTTTAAAGAAAACTCTATATTACTTGAAACGATACATATAATTGCATAGTATCCCTTGTGTGTAAGCCATTAATCAGTTTTATAACATATTTATTTTGTACACTAGCCACTGAATATAAATTGGGATAATTTTCTTAGCCATCTTTCAGAATTTAAATAATTGCGTAATTGTGAATTAGGTCAAGTTTTTGGTGATATTGTCGGAGAGTAACAAAATTTTTAACTTAGAAATTTTTATTTGAATGTAGATTTTTTTATAGGAGAATTGAATTTTAATTTCCCTTTATCAGTATTTGTTTTTTTTATAAGAAAATAAAAAATCATAAAACGATATAAAAAAACTAAAATAAAAAAAATTAAAAAATATTTTTATTTTGAGTTTTTTGTTTTACTTTTATTTTTTGAATTTTAATTTTGCATGCGTAGTTCGGGATTTGAAGGTTTAGTGCCTTGCAATTCTGAGTTAGGACAAACCATAAGAAACATTCAAAAATAAAAAGAACTTCATAATTCTTAAGAAATGACAAACGCATCACAAAATAACTTCGATAATCAAACTATTAAAAATGAACATCATAATATATAAAGACCTATAAGAGACTATAGAAACCCTACAACAGATGAAATTCACTTAAGCATACAAACTCTTGTTGTAGGGATAGCTCATTTGAACTAAAACCTAGTATTATCCAAATGGTACAAAACAATCAGTTTGGGGGAACAACATCAAAGGATCCAAATTTACATCTTGCAAGGTTTTTAGAACTATGTGTTGCATTTAAATATGATGGTGTATCAAATGACACTATTAGACTTAGACTTTTTCCTTTTTTCCTTAAGGGATAAAGCTAAGATGTGGTTAAACTCATTAGTACCTGGATTTATTAGAACTTGTGGGGAGTAAACACAAAAATTCTTGGCTAAGTATTTTCCACCTTCAAAAGCTTCTAAGCTTAAAAATAATATTACCTCAATTACTCAGCATGAAGGCAAGTCAATTTGCGAAGCTTGGGAACTATTTAAAGAACTCCTCAAGAGGTGGCTGCATCCTGCCTTTCCAGTCTGGTTAATTAATCAAATATTTTATAATGGGTTAGTTGGATCCCTAAGATTTAATATTGATGTTGTTGTTGTTGCAATTTAATTTATGTCAAAACCATTTGATGAAGCTTACGCAAAAATTGAAGAAATGACTACGAACAATTTTCAATGGCCCTCTGAAAGGGTAAATCCTATGAAAGTAGCTAGTGTTCATGATAATTATGCAATTTATATTGTGGCATCTCAAGTTACTGCGATATTTATGAAGATAGATTAGTTTGGAATGAACTTTTCTCAAACACCTCAAGTGATAAAAGAAAATTCATTAGGATAAATGATTGATTCTCAAACATCATTAGAGACTTTCAATGAAATTAACAATAGATCCAATAACCCATATTCTAACTATTACAACCCAGGTTAGAAAAGCCACCATAACTTATGATAATTTTGGTGGCAAAAATCAGCAATGGGGGAGCAATGAAGCAAATCCATTTAGAAACTGGAATAACCAGGGTAATATTAACTACAAAGCTTCTCACTTTCTTAGATTTGAAAATATCCAACCAATTAAGGAGAATAAGTTGTCTATAGAAAAAGTGGTGTCACAGATGGGGAATCAATTACAAAGTTAGAATTTTGCAATTATAAATATTGAAAATTAACTGGGACAAATTGCCAACGCACTTAGGAATAGACCTCAGGGAATACTTCCTAGTAACGTTGAAATAAATCCTAAAGATAGGAACAAAGATCAAGAGCAAGTTTAAGCTGTCTAGCTCAGGAGTGGAAGAGAATTAAATGTTGGAATTCAAAAGGAGAATGAAGTTGAGGGGACAATAAAGAAACTGAAAAACATGAAGAAACTGTTCCTAAGAATGTAAAAAAACGTTTCTCTCCAAATAAGATCAATTTATAAAGACTACCACCTTCATTTCCCCGGACTTAGACAATAAAAGTTGGATCAACAATTTTTATAGTTTTTTAAGATATTTAGAAAGCTTACCATTAATATTCTTTTTATTGAAGCTTTAGAATAGATGTTAAGTTATGCTAAATTTATGAAAGAAATTTTAAACAAAAAGAGGAATTTTAAAGATTATGAAATTGTTGCACTAGGTGAAGAATGCAGTGCAATAATTTTAAAAAAAGCTTCCTCAAAAACTTGAAGATCCTGATTCCTTTACTATACCTTGTGTGATTGGAGACAAAATTTGTGGAAAAGCTTTATATGATTTAGGAGTGAGCATTAACCTTATTGCATTATCTATATTTAGAATGTTAGTCTTAGGAGAGATTTCTCCCACTACTGTAACCCTGCAGTTAGTTGATAGATTTATCACTTATCCTATGGGGTTATAAAAGATGTACTTGTAAAAGTGGATAAATTTATCTTTCCTATGGATTCAATTATTTTGGATAAAAGTGGTTAAATTAATTAAGACAATTATCAAAAATAACCGAACTAGCGCCTAAGAGCCAGATGGAATTCAAGGCTGGGCTTAGGTGACAATTTAACGCCTAGGTGCCAGAGACAGTTACAGTTATATTCATTGAATATTGAAAAATTTTGAAGAGATGTCTGAAGCAACCCTTGGTGATTTTTGAAGCTCTACATATTTAGATTAATTATAGATGAAAAAGGGGAGTCTTGGAGTCATTGTGAGAAAGAGAGGAACCCATATAGAGTGGGTGGCTACCTTAGTAAGGTTTTGTGAGCCTTTGTGATTTCTGGAGTATTGTGAGTCTTGTAAAAGTTATTTGGAGTCAGAGAAGTCAGAGAACTTCAGAGGAGTGCTTGGGGGAACATTTGAGATAAGTATTTGTATCTTTTCTTTTGATGTTGAATTTGAGTTTTATAAATATGTTTTGTTTTGTTATCCCCTTGAATTCTGAGTAGTTCTCCTCTTTCTCCTTTTAATACGAAGTAATTATGTGGTGGACTTAACTTGTTTAGAACTTATTTTAATTCAAAAATTTGTGATGGTAATTTCACCAATTCTTCATTTACTTTGCAAACTGGCCATTTGTTTTGTTAAAATTTGTTGAGAAACTTACAGACAGAAGAATACTAAGATTTCTCTAAATAGTGAGTACCACATTTCACTTTGAAATGAGTCAGAGCAATCGCCTGAGGTAGAGTGTAAATAGATAGGGAGATAAGATTTGATGGGCATAGGCTTGATGTTTTTAGGGTATCAGACTATATTTTTATCAATTTCGTCTAGAGTTGAAACTAAGGGTCACTGGTAGGTCCTATAGAGAGGGCACAATGGATAATCTAGAGGTGAGAGGCTAGAGCCTACCCAACACTAATATACATGTTGACACCAACTTTAGATTACCCAATATTCTTTTTGCTCGGAAAAGGTAAAGAATAGGTTTGCTCCTATTTGTCACAATACATCAGTTAAACTTCTAAGCTTATGTAATCCTACACTGATTATGAACTATTTGCAAGGAGAAAGTTTCATTACATATCATGAATTTTCTAATTTTTTTTTATTTTGGAATCCCTGCATTTACTTTTAAATTGCACTTGTAGGATTAGTAAACTTTAATTTTCACTAGAATTACTTTAATATTTTCATAAAATATATTCTACCATTTAAAGTAAAGGTATTTCTTAGTCAAATAAATAAAGCTACCAACTTTCCCAGTGGGATCGATATAGGGGTTTTTAAAGAAAATCCTATATTGCTTGAAATAATACGTATACTTACGTAGTGCTCATAGTGTGAAGGTTTACCATATAATTTTTAGATCATTTCATTTATTCACACTAGTCGCTAAATATACTTTGAGATAAGTTTTTTGACAATCTTTTGGAGTAAAATATTTGCGTAATTGCGGGTCGGTTCATTTATTCCCAACATTTTTATGCACATTCCCCTCTTTCAACACATTCCTGTTTTCTGCTCTTTCTATTTCCTACGGAGCTTGTTTTCCTCTACCCTAATCAGTGTGTTGAAGTCCACATTATTGCAGTATCCCCTCTCCCTATATTTACATTTTTATTTCTCATTGCTCTGCATTATGTAGATTCAGATGTATTTTTTTGATTTTATGCTTTTATATGGCGATGGTTTTGGTGTGGTGGATCTTTCCTTGGTTTTCTTTTTCTTTTTTGGTCTCACTGCTAGTAGCAAATATTTATAATTCCATTCCATGCCACTGAAACTTAGTAGTGATATCACCTAGGGCATTATGATGATGAGAGAAGTATATTTCCACACACTGCAAAATGGGTAGAGAAGTAGAAAGAATGAGACATTGATGTGAGCCATGTTTTTCTTATTTTTTGACCTCATTGCTAGTAGAAAATACGTCTAATTTGATTCAAAGACACTGAAATTTACTAGTGGTACCACTTGTGACATTCTGATGAGAAGAGAAGTATACTTCTCTCTCTCACACCCACAAACTATGAAATGAGTAGAAGAAGAAAGAATGAGACAGTTATGTGAGCACTGCTTATCTTTTTTTTCCATCACAAGTAGTTGCAAATATGTTTAATTTTATTTAAAGCCTATGAAATTTACTAGTGGCATCACTTAGGGCATTTTGATGTTAAAAGAAGTATATTTCACACACACACACATACTATGAAATGAGGCAGAGAAGTAGAAAGAACGAGACGGTAATGTAAGCCATGTATTTCTTTTTTTTTTTGCCTCAAAACTAGTAGCAAAGATGCATAATATCATTTTATGCCAATGAAATGTACTAGTGGTACAACCTGTCGCATTCTGATGAGAAGAGAAATATATTTCTCTTTCACACACACACACATTGACATTGTGAAAGGAGTCATAGAAGAAGAATGAATGAGATAGTTATGTGAGCAATGTTTTTCTTTTTTTATTTGACATCACAACTAGTTGCATATATGTATATTTTCATTCCCTGCCATTGAAATTTACTAGTGCTCTCACAACTAGTAGCAAATATGCATAATACCTTTCCATGCCATTGAAATTTACTAGTGATACTATCTGTGGCAATTTAATGAAAATAAAGTATATTACTCCCACACACACATTGTGAAATGAGACAGTGAAGTAGAAAGAATGAGGCAGTGATGTGAGGATTATTTTTTTTTTTTTTGCCTCATAGCCAGTATCAAATATGTATACTTTTATTCCCAGCCACTGAATTTTACTAGTGGTACTACCTGTAGCATTCTGATGAGAAGAGAAAAATATTTCTCTCTCTCTCACACACTATAAAATGAGTCGTAGAAGAAAAAAGAATGAGACAATTATGTGAGAAATGTTTTTCTTTTCTTATTGCATCACAGCTAGATGAAAATATGCATATTTTTATTCTCAGCCATTGAAATTAACTGGTGGTACCACCTGTGGCATTCTGATGAGAAGAGAAGTATATTTCTCACACTCACACACACTGTGAAATGAGCCATAGAAGAAGAAAAAATATGCATATTTTCATTCCCAACTATTTGAAATTAACTGGTGGTACCACCTGTGGCATTCTGATGAGCTAAGAAGTATATTTCTCTCTCATACACACTGTGAAATAAGTCATAGAAGAAGAAAGAATGAGACAACTATGTGACTAATGAGTATCTTTTTTTTAGCATCACAACTAGTTGCAAATATGCATATTTTCATTCTCAACCATTGAAATTTACTAGTGGTGCAACCTATGGCATTCTGATGAGAAGAGAAGTATATTTCTCTCTCTCACACACACACAATGAAATGAGTCATAGAAGAAGAAAGAATGAGACAGTAATGTGAGCAATGCTTCACTATTTATTTTGCATTACAATTAGTTCCAAATATGCATATTTTCATTCCGAGTCATTGAAAATTACTAGTGGTACCATTTATGGTATTCTGATGAGAAGAGAAGTACATTTTTCTCTCTCACATAGGGCTGTCAAAACGGCTCGTTGTTCGCGAACAGCTCGTGTTCGGCTCGTTAATTTCGTTCGATAAGTTAACGAGCCGAACATGAACTAAGATGTGTTCGTTCGTGTTCGACTCGTTTTGGCTCGAAATACTACTCATCAAGTTTATATATATA
>JXCR01143605.1:60216-85104 GCA_002079205.1 Phalaenopsis hybrid cultivar
GGCTACAAAGATTTATAATCAATTAAAATATTGATTAAGAAAATAGAATAAAAATTATTAAATTAGATTCAAATGATGTTTTAATATAAATAATAATTTTTAAATCTTGCTTAAACCCTTATTGTCTTATGGCTACATGATTAGGGTTGTTCAAAGGACTCTTTGTTCGTGAACAACTCGTGTTCGGCTCGTTAAGCAAACGAGTCGAACACGAACACACTTTTTGAGCTCGAAATATAAACGAGCTGAGCTTGGCTCGCTCGTGTTCAACTCGTTTACAACCCTACTCTCACACACACACTGTGAAATAAGTCATAGAAGAAGAAAGAATGAGACAATTATATGAGCAATGTTTCTATTTTTCTTTGCATCACAACTAGGTGCAGATATGTATATTTTCATTCCCAACCATTGAAATTTACTACTGGCACCTGGTGCGCTGAAACATGGGATTAAATTAATAATAAATATGCAATGTAACCTAAACAATAATTTAACTTTAATGAAAATAATTTATCTTTAAAACCTCTTTTAAACTCCCAATTCTCTTCTACATATAACACAAGTATACGTATCATTCAAGTAATACAGGGCATTAATGGAGTCCTAGATATCGATCTAACAAGGAACTTGAAAATATATATAAGCTAGTTATTAATATTCTACTCTTAAATTACAATAAAAAATAAAAATAAAGTAAAGTACGAAGTTTGAAGTTAACTACTCAAGTGAAATGCTACTAAATATGCAGATATACAACTACAAAAATTAAATTAAACTAGATGCTAAACTTTCAATAGTAAATTTGCTGAAATAAAACAAATATTTTTGTTGAAAAAAAGTTCAAGTATGAGAAAACACCCTTCCCCTTTAAAATGAAAATATGGCTTATGAATAAAATGAAATCATTTAAAAAATATATTTAAAAATTGTTTTGTGCCAAATAGGAGCAATCCTATTCTCTACCCTCTTCCGAGCGCTATAAAGAATATTGACTAATCCAGAATTTGGTCCCTAATTCCATGGTTAGACTGGGAGGATAATGACTGTCACTCTAGAGCTCCCACTACTCCCTCACATGAGGGCTAACATGCTCGCATTAGTTTCCAATCAACTGAACCAAATTAGGGATTATAATTTGTCACCTTAAAATCTTTCAATTCTACATCCAACAAAGAATATTTCCCTATTTATTTGCACCCAATTTCATGGATGACATACTCTCCCATGAAATCAAATGTGATTCTCCCTTTGTTGTAGAAATCTTATCCCCTTTTTAGAACATATGTTTCTCATCATATTTTAACGATTCATTTGGCCAAATCGAAAAGTAAATGGGGATTGGAGTTCAAATTATCATAAACTATCGACATTTAAAATCGTAGAAAATAAATCAATTCTTCACAAAACCATTTCTTCAAAGTAGGGAGAAGGATAAAGAATACTACTCAAAATTCATGAGAAGGATACGATAAAAAACAAACTTCATATATAAAAATAAGTTTACAAACAAAAGAAATGAAAAATATAACTTATCTCATAATCCTTCCCAAGCAAATCCCTAGAAGTTCTCTCCAAGCATTTCTCTCTTTACAAGCACTCTCAATTCTCTCTTAAAAGTGTAATGAAGGAGAAATCTCTCACATTCCCTCTCCTCTTACAACCTTAGAAGACAATCTCTAAGCCCTTGACTTTCTCTCTCTATCTCTCCCTCTTGGTTCTCACGCCACCTATCTTTTTTCACCCCATCTTAAAGTTATTCTCCAATTTGGTTTTATTTTGGGCTGCCTCCTCTGAAAAGAATTTTAATTTCCCTCCAAAATTAAAAAAGTTAAAGCTTTGAATTCAAAAGATGTGTCTCTTTGATCCAAGAGTCAAATCCCTTCAAATTAGAACATTCCAAAGTGTCTAGATGCATTGAATCACTCCATGGGGTGTTTAGAACAAGTTTTCCTTTGAAAATTTGCACAAAATTTGTCTCGAACTGCCTTATATTGAAAAAGTTGCATCTGGCGCATCATGCGCCAGCACTGGATTTTAGCGCATCATGCGCTAAACCAAAAAATTGGCTGTTTTTGCTCCAAATTTTGCTCCTTTTATCATTCTTGCTCTAAATGCCTAAAAATGGTATACCTACAACAAAAACACAAAAATACATTTCTTTAAAGTGCGATAACACCAAAACTAGACATAAAAGGGGTACTTAAAACAATATATTATTTTTGTGTATCAAAATCCCCCAAACTTGAATGTTACTTGTCCTCAAGTGACACTTTTATTACATAAAAACATATGACATTAGGATATACATTAACTTATCACTTCTATACTTTAGTTCAATAAATATAATAGCAAAAATTAAAAAAATCTTTAATAATTTAGGTTCAAACTCCAAGTCTAGGAATATCTAGTAATCAAATTTAAGATTTCTGAATCTCTATTCTTTTCAAGAAGAATTTCAATTTGTCATGCTAAGAACATTTAGAACATTCATATGAAAAAGAAATTCATGAAAACTTTACTAGTAATGCTACTAATACTTTAACACAAGTTTAGAAAGTGTAATAAAGCTCATTCCTTAAGTTGATTCAAGTGAATCCAATTTTTGATTAGGCATCTCCTCACCCATTTTTTTCTTTTCCTTTTTTTTTATTTTTTTTTCTTTTAGGATCTTTTTAATCTTTTATTTTTTTCTTTTTACTTTTTCATGTGAGGATTACTATATCTGGATAGCCTTTAATAGTTTTGAACTTCATTATCCTCTTCTTAAAGTTAAAACTCCACACCTCTCCTTAATTAACAAAGTCATACTAGTTTATGATTTTTCATAAAGCCTCATTCCATTCTTCTTACATGAAACTCTAAAATTCTTAACACTTCAAAAATACAATTTTTCCTTACTTAGAATAGAAAAACAGTCTTATTCTATCATACCAAATATCCTTAACTTTAGAATTGACCTTTATTTTTTAAAAAAAAATTTACCTAAATTTATTATAATATTTATAAACATAAGTATAGTCATTTAAAGTTAAATCTTGATATCCCAGGCCATGTAAAATTAATTTTAAAAAAATATAGTTACTTAAGGACAAATAAAATTTAGTTTTCTCCACTTCAAAAGAAAATTTTCTTTTCCCCCAAACTTAAATTTTTAAATGATTTTAAAAATATTTTAGTACAAAACTTTAGATGGTGAAAGAAAACAGTAAATGCATGAAAATAAAAACTAACATGTAGAGGATTTTTGAACATGAAATTGGTTTTGTATAATGTAAGTACTAACTGTAAAACTACATATAGGCTTGACAACATTAAATAAAATATAATATATTCTAAAGAATTTGTTGGGAATTAAAACAGAAATACTAAAACTAAAAAACAAAAATTGAAAATACTACACATTCAACAAGCTCAAACTGAAAATACTAAAACAAAAACTGAGAAGTAAAAAGTCTACTATTACTATTACAAATTACAAGTCCACAACACAACATAAAAATCTTAAATCCAACAAGTTTCAAATAAAAGTGCAACATAGTACAAATAAATATATAAACAACACATAATATCAAATCAAACTTAAGCTAAACTGTTAGTTCTCATCTCCTTCCTCACCATCATCATCATCATCATCATCTTCTTCTTCTTCTCTTGGCTCTTCATCTTCATCACAAATGGGAGCATAGGGAACAAAGCTGGGGCAAGCAGGAAAGTTCATATTAGGTTCACCCATGAAGTGTCTAACCATTGCATTTTGAAAATCTATATCATGTTGAACTCTCCTCTGTCAATATTCTTCATTATATGCATTCCTTGCTTCTATCTCGCCCAACTGAATTTGTATATTAATGATGTCATATTGTTGAATCATGAGCTGGTCCATAATACCTTCCAATGATGTAGAACTAGAAGTAGATGCCCCTGCAACAGATGTAGAGGGTCTATCCCTTCTTCCACTTCTAGACTCAACAAACGATTCTACTCTTTGAATCATGTGCCTGCCAATCGGATTCTAAGGCTGTAATCTCACTTCATTTCTATGGGATTCAACTCAACTCTTGATTGTTCACATAAAGTAAAAATCAAGGCAGGATGTTCTAAGCCTCCAGCAGTACCACTACCAGCAATACTTTGAGCGTGATGAACTATAAGTGCACCAACATTTATTGTCTTCATGTTCTGAATGCAATAGTTCAACACAAATCGATCCTTTATAACATAAGCTAAATGATTTATAGGTAAAAGTCTGGCAGAGATAAAGTGATGCCATACTTTGGACTGAACCGTTAACATGGAAGCGGGGAACTTAACTATTTTGTTATTTTTTTTCTTTCACTCCCCTCTTCCATCAGTTAGAAAGGCAATGACTTCTTCCAGTGATGAATCAGTGATAACAACAGCAGCATATTCTTCATGGAAGACATTTCTTAGCCCATATAACACATTAATCTTTTCGGAGGTAAACTCAACTTGCGTACCACTCACCATAATATGATCTTCCGTAGTGAACCTTAGGTTGGCATAGAACTCCCGAACCATTAAGATGATCGCTACAGCAGTGAAGTAGCAGAATCGCTCCCAATTTTTGACGAGAATAAACCTTTCAACCTTGTCTCCCGGGTTCGTAAACGCCCTTTCCTGGATCAATCACTGGGTCTCAATTTGTGTATTGTAATAGTGTTGGGCCTTGAAATTAATGAACTTTCAAGCATCAAATTCGTCTGACATTCTTCTCTTTTAATGCGGGGAGCAATCGGAGATTCTACGAAAATCTAAATTAATTCCAAATAAATCACTAAATCGCAAATCTAACTCCTTAAGAAAGATTATTTGGTAAGAAACTTTTCAACATGAGTTTTCTTCAAGCATTTTCATCAAAAATCTCATTTTGGATCTCCAAAAATCTAAGGTGAAAGTACAAAATTTATAAGTTAAAGTGAAACTCTTACCAAGAGAAGATGAAATTTGTGATTTTATGCCTCCAAATCCTTCTCCTTAGCCCACAATGTGATGCCCTAGACTAAAGGTTGGAGGTGGAAGATGACCAAGAGGCAAAAATGGAGGTTTTTGTGCGATTTTGCGGGTTTTTTGAGCCAATCTGGCGTGTTCAGACCTTTGGTGCATCATGCTCCAAATCTGGTGTATCATGTGGCAAGACTCTATGGAAATCTGCTTTGTACCACTTTACGTCAACCTTTATTTGACTCAAATAAACCTTTCTAAGCATAATTAAATATCAAACTAACACTAAATTTTCACAAACAACACAAAACTCATATTTATATATGAAATCTGCGTTATTACGAACTAACATTTTTCAAACCAACACATAAAAAATTTAGTGTTCTAAAGCAAACCAACGTCCTAACATTGAAATCTAAACATCAAAATTTAAAGCAATAAACATAGATAGTGCAACAATAGAAAGTAAAGGTAATCCAACATAATAAACTAAAACAAACAGTACTAGACAAAATGTTCCGTGCTTAACTCAACTTCAAACATCTTCTTCACTCTCGTCCTCCTGGATATCTCCCATAAACTGATAATGCACATACATATTGTAGAAGGGCCTAAATGGAAATTCATCAGCTGAATTTTCCTCCTCAATCCACGCATGCTTCTTGAAAAAATGTACCAGAACATCTTCAATACGCCCTATATGTTCAAAATTTTCCTTGAGTCTCCAATCCAGGTGATCCAACATTTCAGAAATATTCTCAATTGCATGAATAAGATATTGACACACTTAAAATATATAGAGTTTTTAGACATATTTTTATACCTATTTTTAAGATAATTGCGCTTTAATGGAAGGTATTTATGTATTTTTTCTTTTAGGTACAAGTAAAAAGGTGAAAAATGCTAAAAGGAGTGAAAAATGATCAAATTTGGACTAAAGATGTGAAAATTGTGCTAAAGTGTTTTAGCGTCTAAGCGTCAGATCCGACGCTTAAGCGCTGGTGAAACAGAGAAGGCTGCGCCTAAGCACCAGAGGCAATTATGTGACAATTTACTTCATTTTACCGAATTTTGAAGAGACGTTTGAGGCACCTATTTGCTAAAGAGGGTGGTTATGACCACTGAAAATGAAAATATTATCAAAAGACTTATGAAAGGAGGCATCCTTTGGAGAATACATCAAATTGTGACACATTTTGAAGAGTTATCAAGGAACCTCTTGGAGATTTATAAAAGAAGGAAGTTGAGACTTTTTGAAGTGTGCTTGAAAGTTCTGTCAAGTGTTGGAAAGGGGGAGTTTTTGAGAGAGTTTTGGAGAGATTTTCAGGCACCACAAATTTACTTTATCCTTTATGTTTTTAGTTTTATTGTGAGAGTCAAGAGTGCTGTAAAATGAAAGAGATTCAAAGGAACTTCAAGAGTTTGGTGAAGGATTTGAGATAAGTTTTTATCTTTTGTATTAAACTACTTTTAATTTTAATCGAGACTTCTTGTTGTTTTGACAATGATTTCTACTTTTAACTAAAGTGTGTTTTTATTTTCTCCATGGATTCTGAGTAGTTTTCGTTATCTTTCTCCTTAAAATGATAAGTAATTAAAATTATTAGATGGAAGTTGTGGAGAGTATTGATCTTTAATGTTGGAAGAAGTTGTGATAATTTAGATCAATGTACTTCTTTTACTTCTTGATTTGGCTTATCCAGATGTTAAAATTTATTGTGATAACATGTAAGAACCAGGCTGGTATTGTCTAAGTCAAAATTTGGAAAGAATCACATGAGGTTGTATGAATGAGAATGTAATTCATATGATTGAGTGCAAATAAATAGGAAAATAATCTTTGAAGGGTGTAGAGTTAGAGGACTTTAAAGTGACAGGTTAAAGCCCTCAACTTGGTTTGTTATTTTAGGTTCTGATATGAGATGTTAGCCCCCAGATAGAGGGAATTGAGGGAACTCTAGAGTGAGAGATGGTATCTTCCCTGCCTAGTCGGTCTTCAGAACTATTCAAACTTTAAATTAGCTAATGTTCTTTATAGCATCTCTAATAAGGGTATAAAATATTATTGCTCCTATTTAGTACAGCACAATTTGCATACTTCCACAACAGAATTCTTATACTTATTACTTTTTCGTGATAAGGAAAATGATATTTTTCATATCAAGTGTTTTTCTCTTTAGAAGTTTTATTATTTTGTTAAAATATCAAAAATACGAAAAAGAATTGAATTTTACTTACTGAGAAAATATTTATAGTAGAAGTAATTGTCTTTTTAAAAATAGAAAGTTTGTGTATATTGCCTATTTTTCTTATGGGTTCGATATTCAGGTTTTAATAAAAAAGTCCTACATTACTTGATAACGACACGTATACTTGCGTAGTATCCCAATATATATATAAATTGCAAAGTTAAATTCTTATTTTCTCCAGGATCATGTTTTTGGTTCTGTTGCAAAGTAAGATTACATAAGTGGAAAATATCATTAAAGTCATTGTTATACTGCTGCATGTAAGAAGTTATTGGGGATCAGCAACCCATAGTTATCAATATGGTTTGATTTATGTTTATTATTGTAGTATCATGGCTACCCTTTGCTTTAGTATCATTCTTTTCATAAATATTTAAGGGATTAAACATGATTGGAAATTGAAGAAATTTGACATTAGGCGAAACAATGTTCAATGGACACTGGCGTTGACGCCTAAGTGCCAAAGTCTTGTGAAGCTGACACTTAGGCACCACAGTTTATGGACATGGGAAAACCACNTTGCATACAAGCAATTTCAGGATCAATTATACACCTCTTTTTTTATCTTTTGGATTCTCTTTGAAAGTGCACTCAGGTTGTAGAAGGGCTGAATAGGTGATAAATTTTGGGATCCTTCATACATTAGTACATTTGTATCATTTTCATCTCCCATTCTAATGCAACTACAGTAGACTTCAAGATCCATCGGCTTCCAAGAAGTAGTACTTTGTCCCAACTTTCATAAGGTACTTGTGATTGACTGTAGAGTTGGAAAATAGTATATGGATGTCCCAATCTAGTTGCAGATCCATTCATGATCAAACTCAAACCTAATTTTATAATTATGGCTCCAATATCAATAGGTTTTCTAGTCTGAATACAGTAGTTCAGGATAGCACTCTCCTTAGTGACCTTACTAATTTTTACAGTAGACAGTAATTTCGAGGACATGAAGAAATGTCATGCCTTTTAAGTAGGATTTAACAATGATGCAGAAAAACTCACATTCCCATCATCTCGGGCTTTCTGATTAGCATCTTCATCCGTAAGGTAACGGTAGAGTTCATCCATGTTGTCTCTTGTAGGGGTAAAATTTGCATAGTGGCAAACATACACGTTCTCGATCATAAACATTTTTTTGATTTTTGAAGGAGTGAATTGCACAAACCTGCCTCACACATAGATCATTCCTTGGTTGATCCCATGAAGATTTGCATAAAATTCTTTCATCATAGGGACGATTATAGCGGTAGTAGTGTAGCAAATCACTTCCCAACGCCTCTACGTAATAACTTCTTTGACTTGAGTATTCAGTGTGTTGAATCCTAAATTCACAAATCCCCTCTCTTTGATAAGCCTTTTCTTCATTATAACTAGATCATGCAACTTTTGTGAGTCAAAACTAATGAACTTTCTTCGGTTGAAAATTTCAAATCTAGCGGAGTTTTTAGAGTGGGAAGCCATACGAATTGAAAAGTGGTGACTCTTCCCTCTTTTTCCCCCATAAAATATGTCTTGGAGTCAGTTTTTAGAAGTTCTTTGAAGGTTTCCCTGCCAAAAATTGCAAAAAACCATCATTTGAAAGATTTTAAGTCATTTTTGTCTCAGCGGCACATCTTGCGCCACCTCTTTGGAATTCGATGCATCATGGCGAATCATGCACCAGTTCCAAAATTTTGGCCGTTTCAATTTTGATCAAATAAATTCTCAGTCTTTTCACAACATTAGACAAACATAGATGTTTCTAAATATTTTTCTCAAATACACGGATTACATAAAGACAAAAACATATATATAACATTTTAAATAAAAATTCAAAAATCAAAGTAAACAACGGTATATATGGGTTGCCTTCCACAAAGCACTTGGTTTAATGTCGTCAGCCCGACATTCCCAGTTTCATTCTGGGTGATCCAACATGATAGCCTCTTTAGCATTTGGTCTTCGACCATCAAAATATGGTTTCAATCTGTGCCCATTCACTTTAAATATTCCTCCAAATCAGACTCATTAGATTTTTGCAGAATCTCCTGAATTTCTTTATAAGGCACACATCATCTTATAACTAAATCTTTGCATTGTTTATACAAATGAGGATCATCCAAAAAAAAAGATTTTGCATCATACATGAATTTCTTTTCCTATTGTTTTGTCAGTTCATATGGTAAAATACCACTAATAATATAATTCACAATATCAGCATACCAAGGTATTTTCCATCCTTTTATAGCATAAAGTTGTTCATCAGGAAAAGTATTTTTATTCTCTATCTCTAAATCAATTATTCATTCCTATTCTAGCCTCAATAGATGATCATCTATTTGATTATTTGTCACTTTTCTATCGACTACTACAAAATCAAGCTCTTGTATCAGAAGTATCCATCTAATTAATCTTGGTTTTGCACCCTTCTTTTGCATCAAATATTTAATAGCAGAATGGTCAGTATGCACAACACATTTAATTCCAATCAAATATGATCTAAACTTATCAAAAGCATACACAATGGCTAATAACTCTCTTTCAGTGGTGGTATAGTTAATGTGAGCCTCATTAAGATTCTTACTATCATAATATATGACCTTGAAAATCTTATCATATTTCTGCCCTAAAATAGCTCCAATTGCATAATCACTAGCATCACATTAATTCAAAAGGTTTCTCTCAGTCCGGTCAAACAATTATATGAGCAGTGATCAATTTTTCCCTTAAAGTTTCAAAGGCTTAAGGCAATCTTGGTTAAAGTCAAACTTTGCATCTTTTTCTAGAAGTTGGCATAAAGGCTTAGTAATTTTTGAAAAATCTTTGATATATTGCCTGTAGAGTCCGACATGTCCTAAAAAGCTCCTAACTCCTGTAGTAGGTGGAGGTAGGTTTGATAGAACCTAAATTTTTTCAAGATCTACTTCCATGCCATTTTATAAAATTTTATGTCCAAGAATAATTCCTCCTGCAACAATAAACTGACATTTCTCCCAATTAAAAATGAGATTAGTCTTTTCAAAACATTTTAAAACTTTCTCTAATTGATTTAGACATATTTCAAAGGATGTTCTGAATACAGAAAAATCTTCCATAATCCCTTTTTCAATCAAATCACTGAAAATTGATATCATACATCTTTGAAATGTTGCAGATGCGTTACATAATCCAAAATGCATTCGCCAAAAAGTAAAAGTTCCATAAGGACTAGTAAATGTTATTTTCTCTTGATCCTTAGGGGCAATAAGTATTTGATGATAACCGATATATCCATCTAGAAAACAAAAATATTTTTGCCCAACCAATCTATCCAACATTTGGTCGAAAAAGGGTAAAGGAAAATGATCCTTCTGGGTGGCAGAATTTAATTTTCTATAATTTATGCAGATTCATCATCCAGTGACTTGTCTTGTTGATATTAATTCATTATGCTCATTTGTCACTACAGTTACACCTCCTTTTTTCGGAACACAGTGAATTGGACTCACCCAAACACTGTCTGAAATAAGATATATTATTCCCACATCTAACCATTTTATAATTTCTTTCTTAACCACTTCTTTCATCATAGGATTCAATCTCCTTTGAGGATCAGTTCTTGGTTTATGTTGATCTTCCAATAAAATTCTATGCATATAGATTGAAGAACTGATTCCTTTAATATCAGCTAATCTCCATCCAAAGACTTTCTTATATCTTTTCAAAGTTTCTAACAACTGTTGTTCTTGTGCATTAGTTAGTTTTGAGGATACTATGACAGGTAGTGTAGATGAATCTCCTAAGAATGCATACTTCAAATGTGTAGGAAGTGTTTTCAATTCTAGTTCAAGGGGTTTCTTAAAAGATGAAATCAAATTGATGTCATTTTTTACAGTATCTAGCATTTCAAATTTTTCTTGAACATATTTCTATTCTTCCATACTCACTTCCATAGACTCATCTTAGATTTTATCCTCATCTTGATATTCCATATATTGCTTTTCAAATTCGCTTTCATATGTCTTTTTGAAATATTCATGGCTTAAATACTCATTAATATTCATTCTAAAGCATTCGATCTCTTGTTCTTTTACAGGGTATCTCATTAATTTTGTAATATTAAACGTAACCTCTTGATCACTAACTCTTATAGTTAGTTCTCCTCTCTGCACATCTATCAAAGCTCTTCTAGTGGCTAGAAATCTTCTTCCTAAAATAATAGGAATTTCTTTATCTTCCTCCATATCTAATATAATAAAGTCCATAAGAAAGATAAATTTATCAACCTTTACTAAAACATCTTCTATAACTTCTTTACGATAGGTAATCAAACGATCAGCTAACTGAAGAGTTACAGTTGTAGGTCAAATATCTCCTAAGCCCAACCTTCTAAAAATTGATAACATCATAAGATTAATACTGGCTCCTAAATCACATAAAGCTTTTCCATAAAATTATTCACCAATAGCACAAGGAGTTGTAAAACTTCTAGGATCTTTAAGTTTTTTAGGAAGCTTCTTCTGAATTATAGCGCTACACTCTTCACTGAGTGCAACAGTCTCATTATCTACAAAATTTCTTTTCTTATTGAGTATGTCCTTCATGAACTTCAAATAGCTTGGCATTTTTTCCAAAGCTTCAACAAATAGAATGTTTATCTTCAATTTCCTCAAATTTTCTAAAAAATTTGAAAATTGATTATCTCTATAATTTTACTTCAATCTTTGAGGAAATGGAGGTGGTAGTCTTTCTATAGTGATTTTTATTGGTTTAATCGGACTTTCTGACTCACAATGAAATTCTTCACCAGAATTTTCATTTTTCACCTCATCTTTTGCTATTTCAACTTCTCGTTGAACTCTTTCTTTTAATTCTTTTCCACTTCTTAGTTGAATAGCTTTAATTTGCTCCTTATTCTGATCTTTAGGGCTCACTTCAACATTATTAGGCAATGTTCTTGGAGGTCTATTGCGAAGTACAGTAGCAATACATCTCAATTGATTTTCCATGTTTCTGATTGTAGCTCCTTGACTCTGTAATTGACTTCTCATTTGCAATATCAATTCTTCTATTGATAACTTTTTCTCCTTACTTTGTAAATTATTAAATCCTGGGGGGTAATAAGGTTTATAAGCTTGATTTCCTTGATTGCTGGAGCTTCCCATTGGGTTCACAGCATTGTTTCCCCATTGTGGATTTGCAGCATTCGAGTTATTGTTACTCCAACTAAAGTTTGGATGATTCTTCCAACCAGGATTATAATAATTGCCCTAAGGATTATTAGAACGATTGTTTATTGCATTTAAAGTCTCATAAGAAGATTGAGATTCTTTCATTTGTCCAAATGAGTTCTCCTCAAGCACAGGAGCAGTTTAAGAATAATTCATTACATATTGATCTATCTTCTTCGATATAGCGACTATTTGAGCAGCTAATATAGATATTACATCAGAATCATAAATACTGGCTACTCTTTTTACATTTACCCTTTCTTAGGGCCATTGAAAATTATTAGTAGTCATCTCTTCAATTAATGAATATGCTTCATCAAATAGTTTTGACATTAATAATCCACCAGCAGCAACGTCAAATATCAATTTAAGAGATCCAACCAATCCATTATAAAAAATTTGAATTATTAACCAATCTGGCAACGCATGGTGTGGACACTTCCTAAGAAAATTTTAAAATCTTTCTCAGGCTTCATAAATTGATTCCCCTTCAAACTGACAAAAAAATGTAATATTATTTCTAAACTTAGCAGTTTTTAAAGGTGGGAAATATTTAAATAAAAATTTTTTTGATAAATCTCCCGAAGTTCTAATAGATCTGAGTGTTAATGAGTTTAACCATATCTTTGCTTTATCCCTTAATGAAAAAGAAAAAAGTCTAAGTCTGACAGCATCATTTGACACTCCATCATATTTAGATGTAGCACACATCTAGAAAACTAGCAAGGTGTAAATTGGGATCTTCAGTTGGTGTTCCCCCAAACTGATTTGTTTTGCACCATTTGGATAATAACAGATTTAAGCTCAAATGAATTGGCAGCTACAACAGGGTTTTATAGACTCAAATGAGTTTTATCTGTTGTAGGATTAGCAAAATCCTTTAAAGGTCTCCGATGATGTTCATTTTCATTTCCAGCATTACTTAATTTGCATGCCATTTTGCTAGAATGATTTTTCTCTTTTTGTTGTTTTCAAATTTTTCTAACAGTTCTTTCTAATTTAGAATCATAAGGTACTAAGTTTTCAGATCTTATACAACGCATAAACAAAATAAAATAAGTAATTAAAATTAAACAAGAAAATGTTCAAGCTAAACTAAAAATACTCTTTTTTTATATATTTTTAAAATAAAATAAAATAACTAATACTTTCCGTTACTTCCCCTGCAACGGCGCAAAAAAGTTGATACGTGGAAACTTGAGATTAAATTAATAATAAATATGCAAGGTAACCCAAACAATAATTTAACTTTAATGAAAATAACTTAACTTTGAAACCTCTTTTAAACTCTCAATTATTTTCTACATATAACACAAGTATATGTATCGTTCAAGTGATACAGGGCTCTAATGGAGTCCTAGATATCGATCCCACAGGGAAGCTGGAGATATATATAAGCTGGCTATTAATATTCTATTCGTAAATTAAAATAAAAAATAAAAAAAAGTAAAGTATGAAGTTTGAAGTTGAACTACTCAAGTGAAATGCTACTAAATATGCAAATGTACAACTATAACAGTTAAGTTAAAGTAGATGCTAAACTTTCAAAAGTAAAATTGCTGAAATAAAATAAAGGTTTTTATTGACGAAAAGTTCAAGTATGAGAGAACACCCTTCCCCTTTACAATGAAAATATGGCTTGTGAAGAAATTGAAATCATTTGAAAAATATATTTAAAAATTTTTTTGTGCCAAATAGGAGCAATCATCTTCTCTACTCTCTTTCGAGAGCTATAAAGAACATTGACTAATCCAGAGTTTGGTCCCTAATTTTGTGGTTAGGCTAAGAGGATACCGACTGTCACTCTAGAGCTCCCACTTTTCCCTCACCTGAGGGCTAATATGCTCGCACTAGTTTCCAATTAACTGAACTAAATTGGGGATTCTAATCTATCACCTTAAAATCTTCCAGTTCAACATCCAACAAAGTATATTTTCCTATTTATTTACACCCAATCCCATGGATGACATACTCTCCCATAAAATCAAATGTGATTTTGCCTTTATTGTAGAAATCATATCCTTTTTTTAGAACATATGTTTCTCAACACATTTTAACAATTCAATTGGTCAGATTAAAAAGTAAATAAAGATCAGAGTTCAAATCATTACAAATTATTGACATTTAAAACCATAGAAAATAAAATCAATTCTTCAAAAAGCCATTTCTTCAAAGTAGGGAGAAGGATAAAGAAGACTACTCATAATTCATGAGAAGGATACGATAAAACACGAACTTCATATATAAAAATAAGTTTACAAACAAAACAAATAAAAAATACAACTTTCTCACAATCCTTCCAAGCAAATCCCCAGAAGTTCTCTCCAAGCCTTTCTCTCTTTATAAGCACTCTCAATTCTCTCTTAGAAGTGTAATGAAGAAGAAATCTCTCACATTTCCTCTCCTTTTACAACCCTAGAAAACAATCTACAAGCCCTTGAATTTCTCTCTCAGTCTCTCCCTCTTGGTTCTCACGCCACCTATCTTTTTTTGCCTCCTCTTGAAGTTTTTCTCCAACTTGATTTTATTTTGGGCTGCCTCCTCTGAAAAGAATTTCAATTTCCTTCCAAAATTCAAAAGTTAAACCTTTGAATTCAAAAGATGTGCCTCTTTGATCAAAGAGTCAAATCCCTTCAAATTAGAACCTTTCAAAGTGTATAGATGCATTGAATCACTCCATGGGGTGTTTAGAACAAGTGTCACATTGAAAATTTGTGGAAAATTCCTCTTGAACCGCCTGACGCATCATGCGCCAGCGCTCTAAATTTTGGCGCATCATGAGCCAAACCCCAAAATTAGTTGTTTTTGCTGCAAATTTTGCTCCTTTTTCCATCTTTGTTCCAAATGCCTAAAAATGGTATTCCTGCAACAAAAACACAAAAATATCTTTCTTTAAAGTGCAATATCACCAAAAATAGACATAAAAAGAGTACTTAAAACAATATATTATTTTTGTGTATCAGTACCACCTGTGGCATTCTGATGAGAAGAGAAATATCTTTCACACTCACACACACTATGAAATGAGTCATAGAAGAAGAAAGAATGAGACAATTATATGACCAAGGTTCTCTTTTTTGTTACATCAGAACTAGTTACAAATATGCATATTTTCATTCCCAGCCATTGAAATTTACTAGTGGCAGCATATATGACATTCTGATGAGAAGAGAAGTGTTTTTTCTCACACACACACTGTGAAATGAGTCATAGAAGAAGAAAGAATGAGAAAGTTATGTAACAAATGAGTCTCTTTTTTTTTGGCATCACAGCTAGTGGAAAATATGCATATTTTCATTCTCAGCCTTTGAAATTAATTGGTGGTACTATTTGTGGCATTTTAATGAGAAGAGAAGTATATTTCTCTCATACACATATTGTGAAATGAATCATAGAAGAAAAAAAAAATGAGACATTTATGTGAGCAATGTTTCACTTATTTTGGGCATCACAGCTAGTTGCAAATATGGATATTTTCATTCCTAGCCATTGAATTTACTATTGGTACCACATGCTGCATTCTGATGATAAGAGAAGTAGATTTCTCTCACACACACTGTGAAATGAGTCACAAAAGAAGAAATAATTAGTAGTTATGTGACTAATGAGTCTCCTTTTTTTTGCATCACAACTAGTTATAAATATGCATATTTTCATTCCCAGTAATTAAAATTAATTGGTGATACCACCTATGGCATTCTGATGAGAAGAAAATTATATTTCTCTATTACACACACACACACACTGTGAAATAAGTCATAGAAGAAGAATGAATGAGACTGTTGTGTGACTAATGATTTTCTTTTTTTGGCACCGTAGCTAGTTGCAAATATGTAAATTTTCACTCGCAGTCATTGAAATTTACTAGTGGCCTTATAGCTAGTAGCAAAGATGTATAACTTGATTCAAATCCACTGAAATATTTCTAATGGTACCATCTGTGGCATTCCAATGTGAAGAGAATTATATTTCTCACACACATACATTATGAAATGAGGCATAAAAGAAGAAAGAATTAGATAGTGTAATTCCATTCAAACCCACAAAAATTTACTTGTGATATCACTTGGGGTAATGTGATGATAAAAAAAGTATATTTCTCTCTCTCTCACATGCACACACATTGTGACAGTCAGATTGAAATGAGGTAGAGAAATGAAACGTTATTTTATTTTTGAATGCTCTTACTCATGTCTGTTTGTTTTTTTAGCTATCATAATAGTAAAATGGCCAATGCCAAAGAGGCTGCAACACCCACACTATGGGATAATAAAATAAACATAATCTTTTGTGACCTTTGCCTCATTAAAATTGATCTGGGAAATAGTGCCACGATATATTTCAACAAGGAAGGGTGGAATAATGATATGCCTAAAATATATAGTGTTTTTAGACACATTTTTATACCTATTTTTGAGATATTGCGCTTTAATGAAAGGTATTTGTGTGTTTTTCTTTCAGGTACAAGTAAAAAGGTGAAAATGGATCAAATTTGAAGCAAAGAGGTGAAAATTGTGCTAAATTGTTTTGGCGTCTAAGCGTCAGATCCGGTGCTTAAGCGCCGATTAAACAGAGAAGGTCACGCATAAGCTCCAGAGGCCCCGCGCTTAAGAGCCAGAGACAGTTATTTGGCGGTTTTCTTCATTTGGCCAAATTTTGAAGAGGTATTTGAGGCACCTGTTGGCTCAAGAGGGTGGTAATGACCACTAAGAATGAAAATACTATTAAAAGACTAGTGAAAGGAGGCATCCCTTGAAGAATACATCAAATTTAGACACATTTTGAAGAGTTTCCAAGAAGGCTTTTGGAGATTTATAAAAGAAGGAAGCTTTTACATTTGAAGTGGGTGCTTAAAGAGGGAAAGAGTGTTGGAGTACTAAGAGGAAGATCGTGGATAAACTTGTGGAGAGATTCAGACACCACAAAATTTACTTTTTCCTTACATTTTTAGTTTTATTTTGAAAGTTGAGAGTGTTGTAAAAGAGAAGAGATTCAAAGGAGCTTCAAGAATTTGGTGGAGGATTTGAGATAAGTTTTTATCTTTTGTTTTAAACTACTTTTGGTTTTAATCGGGATTTTGTTATTTGAAAATGATTTTTACTTTTAAACTAAAGTGTGGCTTTGTTTTCTCCATCAATTATGAGTAGTTTTCTTTATCTTTCTCCTTAAAATGATAAGTAATTAAAGTTTGGATGGAAGTTGTGGAGNCTTACCTGAAAAAGAAAAAGAAAAAAAATAAGAAAAAGAAAAGGAAAGAGAAAAGAAAAAGAAAAGAAAAGAAAAGAAAAAGAATTGTAAGGGAGGAGAAGCTTAAGGATTAGCGTCTAATCAAAAATTTGTTACATTTGATCTTTTCAAAGTATAAAACTTGATAAAATTTAAGCTTATAAATATAATATAGTACGTAAAATTATTTTTAATAAAAATGTATAAGTATAAAAAATTAAAGAACTAAAATCTAAATTTAGAGAACTTACAATATTTCTGAAGCGGATAGAAACTCATATTTTCATAATTCTTAACATTAAAAATTTTCATACTTTAAGTTAGTCTCACTTACTAATTTTTTTTCTAAATTGGACTACTATATTTCTAAATCTAAATCTTAGTAAGTCCTAAAGAAACTCATATACATATCATACATATTTGTTTTTTAAAGATTGAAGTGTCATTTGAGGACAAGTAACATTTTAAGTTTGGGGGATTTTGATACACCTAAAATATATAGTATTTTGATATTTTTATACCTATTTTTGAGATATTACGCTTTAATGGAAGGTATTATTGTGTTTTTCTTGCAGATATAAGTAAAAATGGAAAAAAAAAATGCTTAAAATGGTGAAAAAGGATCAAATTTGGAGCAAAAATGTGAAAAATTATGCAAAAAGAGTTTTGGTGCCTAAGCGCTAGATCTGACACTTAAGCAACAGTTAAATAAAGAAGGCCACGCCTAAGCGCCGAGACCCCACGCTTAAGCACCAGTGGCAGTTACTAGACGAATAAAATCAATATTCATGAATTTCAAAGAGATTTTTGAGGCACCCATTGGCTTAATAGGTGATTGTAACCACCATGGACGAAAATTATCATGAAAATTTTCAAAAAATACATCAAATCAAGACACATTTTGAAGACATCCCAAGACACCTCTTGACAAACTATAAAAGAAAGAAGAGCAGACTTAGAAAAGAGTCTTGAAAATATTGGCAAGTTTTAAATGTTCTTTTTTGGGGAGTTAGTTCGGAGTGATTTTCAGGAACCACTTTTTATTTACTTTATTTTTTTTGTTAGTTTGTTTTGAGTGATTGTAAAAGAGAAGATATTCAAAGGAACTTCAAGAGTTTGGTGGAGGACTTGAGATAAGTTTTATCTTTATTTTAGACTGCTTTTGGTTTTAATCGAGACTTGTTGTTGGTTTGACAATGATTTCTTCTTTTAAACTAAGGTGTAAAAGATAAGAGATTCAAAGAAACTTCAAGAGTTTGGTGGAGGACTTGAGATAAGTTTTTATCTTTTGTTTGGACTACTTTTGGTTTTAATTGAGACTTGTTGTTAGTTTGACAATGATTTCTACTTTTAAACTACTACTTTTGGTTTTAATTAAGACTTGTTTGATTGACAATGATTTCGTCTTTTAAACTAAAGTCTGGTTTTGTTTTCTCCATGAATTCTGAGTAGTTTGCTTTATCTTTTTTCTTAAAATGATATGTAATTAAGTTTTGGACGGAAGTTTTGGAAAGTATTGATCTTTAATGTTGGAAGAAGTTGTGATGATTTAAATCCATGCACTTCATTTACTTCTTGATTTGGCTAAACCAGATGTAAATTTGTTGTGAGAACAGGTAAAAACCAGGCTGTTATTGTCTCAATTAACAATTGGAAAGAATCACATGAGGTTGTATGACTGAGAATGTAGTTCATATGATTGAGTGTAAATAAATAGGGAAATATTCATTGATGGGTGTAGCGTTTGACAGGTTAAAGCCCCCAACTTGGTTTATTGTTTTAGGTTCTAATACGAGAATCTTAGCCCCTAGGTAGAGGGAATCAAGGGAACTCTAGAGTGACAGCTAGTATCTTCTATGCCTACCCGGTCCTCAGAACTATACAAACTTTAAATTAGCCAATGTTCTTTATAGCATCTCTAATAAGGGAAAAGAATATTGTTGCTTCTATTTGGCTCAACATAATTTGCATACTTCCACAACAAAATTCTTATACTTATTATTAATTCATGATAAGAAAAAAATATTTTCTTATTAAATACTTTTCTTCTATAAAAACTTTAGTTATCTTTTCAGTTGTTAGTGTTTTATTAAAACATCAAAAATACCAAAAATATTTAAATTTTAAATTCCTACAAAAATCATTTTTAGTTTAAGTAATTATCTTTTNAGAGGGCTTTAAAGTGACAGGTTAAAACCCCCAACTTGGTTTATTGTTTTAGGTTCTGATACGTGAATGTTAGCCCCTATGTGGAAAGAATCGAGGGAGCTCTAAAGTGAGAGCTAATATCTTCCCTGCCTAGCTGGTCTTTAGAATTACTCAAACTTTAAATTAGCTAATGTTCTTTATAACATCTCTAGTAAGGGTAAGAATATTATTGCTTCTATTTGGCACAACACAATTTGCATACTTCCACAACAAAATTCTTATGCTTATTACTGATTCATGATAAGAAGAAAAATATTTTCATATTAAATACTTTTCTTCTACAAAAACTTTAGTTATCGTTTTATTGTTTCATTAAAATATAAAAAAAATACCAAATATTTTTTAATTTTAAATTCCTACAAAAATCATTTTTTTAGTTTAAGTAATTATCTTTTTAAAAATAGAAAAAACTTTCTAAAAGGTGCATATTGGATAATCTTCTCTGTGGGTTTGATATTCAGGTCTTAATAAAAAAATCCTATATTACTTGATAACGATACATATACTTGTGTAGTATCCCAATATAATTATATATAAATTAAAAAGTTAAATTCTTATTTTTCTTCAGAATCAAGTTTTTTGTTTTGTTGCAAAATAAGGAAACATAAGTGAAAAATACCATCAGAACTATTGCTATACTATGCATAAGCATTAGGTATCCAGGGATCAGATACCGACGGAAGTAAGGTATCCACCTATTGAGAAGCATTGTCTGGCGTTAATTTTTGCCGCCCAAAAGCTTAGACCNGAAAAACTTTCTGAAAAGTGCACAATGTATAATCTTCCCTTTGGGTTCGATATTTAGGTGTTAATCAAAAAGTCCTATATTACTTGATAACATTACGTATACTTGCGTAGTATCCTAATATAAATATATATAAATTAAAAAGTTAAATTCTTATTTTTCTTCAAAATCAAGTTTTTGGTTTTGTTGAAAAATAATAAAACATAAGTGAAAAATACCATTAACATTGTTACTATATTGTGCATAAGCATTAAGGCATCCGTGTAGCAGTATCCTATCTCTCTTCCTCCCTCTATCTTGCTAGAGAGATCAAAAGAGAGATTAGAATATAGAATGATAGAGAGATAAAGAAGGAGAGGTAGTGGTAGAGAATGGTGGGAGAGAGAGTGATACAGAGGCTGATGGTACAAGAGAGAGCAATTGAGAGAGAGAGATAAATAGAAAGAAAGAAGAGAGAGTGGGAAAGAGAGGGAGGGAGATAGAAGGCGGAGATAGAGAGAAGAGATATATAAAATAGAGACGTGAGGAGAGAGGTAGACTTTCATGAAAGGGAGAGTGAGATAATGAGAAATATATCAAGACAGAGGAGAGAGGGAAAGACCAAGGTAAAAGAGAGAGTGTGATGTAGGTTTCTCCATTCTCTTCTCTCATGCTCCTCCTGCTTCTCTCTCTCTTTCTTTCTCACTCTCATTCTTTCTTTCTCTTTCTCTCCTCGCACCCTCTCTCACTCTGTCTTTCTCTCTATCTCACTATCTCTCTCTTCCCTCACACTCTATCTCCATCCCGCTTTCTCTACTTACTTTTTATCTTTTTTCTCCTCCTCTCTCTTCCCTCTCTTTAGAGAGTATCTTTGCTCGTTCCTTCTATCACTCACTCTTTTGCATGCTCTCTCCTCTCTCTTTTCTCTATCTCTTAGTTACTCATGCCATCTCTTACTATCCCTCAATCACTCCCTCTCTCTTTTTCTTCCTTCCCCTCTCTTTTCTGGCTACTATTGCTTTCTTTATCAGTAGATTTTTTTATCTCTCACAATATCTCTCTTTCTTTTTCTCTCCCTTCCTCTTTTTCACTATTTCTCCTTCTCTATCTTTCTTTATCTCTCTCTCCCCCTCGATCTGTGTTGCTTCCTCTTGCTCTTTTCCTCTTTCAATCTTCCTTTCACTTTCTCTCCCTCATGCTCTCTCTCATTCTTTATATCTCATCCATTCTTTTCTCCTACCCTCTCTCCTCTCCCTTTCTCTTTCTTTCTCTTCCCACTTTCTCTTTCTTGCTCTTCTCTCTCCCTCTTTTGCCTCACTCATCCCCATCTCTCTATTACGCACTCTCTCTCGCTCTTATTAGATTTGTGAAAGAGTGAAAGGGATAAGGCCTCTCTATCCCTCCCTCTCTCCCCCTTCCTTTGCTCACTCTCCCCCCTCTTTCTAATTCTATCTCTCTATTACTCTCCTTAGCTCTCTATTATTCTCTTCCTCTCTTACTCACTCTCTCCCTATCTCACTTTCTCTCTTACCTTGCTCTCTACTCCTCTCTTGCACTTTATTCTCACTCTCTCTTCTCTTTCTCTTACTCTTCNGTCAAGTTTTTGGCACTGTTGTAAAATAAGGAAGTAACTAAAAATTATAATTAAAGTCATTGTTATACTGTTGCATATAGCAGTTTCAGGATCAATTTTTTGGCACAGTTGTCAGGGAGAAATTAATTAATTTAAAAGCAAATGTCTATTTTTAGAAAGTCTTACTTAAACTTTAACATTTATTGTATTTTATTTTGTATGTTTTATTTTATTTTTATTTTATGTTAAGTGTATGCGTAGTTCAGGTTCTAAAGAGCTACTACCCTACGATTCTGAATTAGAGAGAACTGTTAAGAAAATCAGAAAAGCTAAAAAGAATCAAAAATCTTGAAAAAATAAAAAAAAAATTACAGAAATGACAAACTAAAACAATTAAAATGCAGAAATTCATCAAGAGTTTAGACCTTTAAGAAATTATGATAACCCTACGGTAGATAAACTTCATTGTAGTATTCAAAAACTTACTGTAGTGACTAATTCATTTGAGCTTAAACTTGTTATTTTCCAAATGGTATCAAATAATTAGTTTGGGGGATCACCAACTGAGGATCCAAATTTACATCTTGCAAATTTTCTAGAATTGTGCTCTACATTTAAATATGATGGTGTATCAAATGATGTCATAAGACTTAGGTTATTTTCTTTCTCACTGAGAGATAGAGCTAAGATGTGGTTGAATTTGTTAGCACCTGGATCTATCAGAACTTGGGGTGATTTAGCACAAAAATTCCTTGCTAAATATTTTCCACCATAAAAAATTGCAAAGCTTAGAAATAACATTACATCATTTAATTAATTTGAAGAGGAATCTATTTATAAAGCATGGGAACAATTTAAATAGCTCTTAAGAAAGTTTCCACACCATGCTATACCAGATTGGTTAATAATTCAAATTTTTTATAATGGATTAGCTGGATCTCTTAGATCTATTATCAATGTCACTACTGGTGGTTCATTGATGTCAAAACCATTTCATGAGGCTTATGCTTTAATTGAAGAAATGACTACCGATAATTTTCATTAGCTTTCTGAGAGGGTGAATCCAAAAAAAGTAGCCAATATTCATGAATCTGATGCATTTACTATGTTAATAAATCAAGTTGCTACAATTTCAAGGAAGTTAGACCAATTTGGAATGAATTTTTCTCAACCAATTTCTATGATTAATGAGAATTCATTAGGCCAAATGGTAGAGTCTCAAGCATCATTAGAAACTTTGAATGCCATAAATAACAAGCAGAATAACCCATATTCAAACTATTATAGCTCATGTGGAAAAACCATCAACTTTAATTGGAATAACACTACTGGTGGTAATAATCAGCAATGAGGGAACAATCAAGGAAACCCATTAGGATTGGAAAAACTAAGGAAATAATAATTATAGATCTACTTATCCTCCAGGTTTCAACAGTAATACACAATTTAAGGAGAAGAAGTTGTCTATAGAAGAAGTGGTGTTACAAATGAGAAATCAGTTACAAAGTCAAGCAGCTACAATTAGAAATATTGAGAATCAACTTAGACAAATCCCAAATTCATTAAGTAATAGATCCCAATGAACTCTTCCTAATAATACTAAAATAAATCTGAAAGACCAGAATAAAAAGCAAGTAAAAGCCGTTCAACTTAGAAGCGGAAGAGAGTTGGAAGGTAGGATTCAAAAAGAAATTAAAGTAGGAGAGAAGAAATCGAAGAATCAAAAGAGCATGCTCCAAAGGATTCTGAAAGACCTATTTCTCTACTTAAAGTTTACTTAGAAAAACCACCACCTCCATTTCCTCAGAGACTTCGTCAACCGAAGTTAGATAAACATTTTTCAAAATTTATGGAGATTTTTAAGAAGCTTACAATTAATATTCTATTTGCTGAAGCCTTAGAACAAATGCCAAGCTATGTAAAGTTTNTTGTAAGAACCGGGCTGGTATTGTCTCATTCAACAATTGGGAAGAATCACATGAGGTTGTATGAATGAGAATGCAATTCATATGATTTAGTGCAAATAAATAGGGAAATATTTATTGAAGGGTGTAGAGTTAGAGAACTTTAAAGTGACAGGTTAAAGCCCCAACTTGATTTATTATTTTAGGTTCTGATACGAGATGTTAGCCCCAGGTGGAGGGAATCCGAGGGAACTCTAGTTAAGAGCTGGTATCTTCCCTGCCTAGCCGGTCTTCAGTACTATTCAAACTTTAAATTAGCCAATATTTTTTATAGCATCTCTAATGAGGGTAAAAATATAATTTCTCCTATTTGACACAACACAATTTGCATACTTCCACAACAGAATTCCTATACTTATTACTGACATATTTGGCACAACACAATTTGCATACTTTCACAACAGAATTCCTATACTTATTACTGATTCACATAAGAAGAAAGATATTTTCATATTAAGTACTTTTCTTCTACAAAAACTTTAGTTATCTTTTTATAAGGAGAAAGATATTTTTCAAATTTAGTACTTTTCTTTTACATAAACTCAAGTTATCTTTTCAAATTATCACTGTTCTATCAATATATAAAAAATATCAAAAAGATTTTAATTTTAATACTGTGAAAATATTTGTAGTTTAAGTAATTCTATTTTTAGAATAGAAAGTTCCTGTTCAAAAGTGCATATTGTGTATTCTCCCTATGGGTTCGATATTCAACTCTTAATCAAAAAGTCCTATATTACTCGATAACAATACGTATTCTTGCGTAGTATCCTTATATATATATATA
>JXCR01143606.1:4072-16451 GCA_002079205.1 Phalaenopsis hybrid cultivar
TAGCATATAAAATTGCTAAATCGTCCCCCAAAGTATCCATCAAAATGATAAGATGCTATGAATTATTATTTAATTCCAAATGACAATTAAAAAACTTTGCAAACAGCAAGTCCTTGCAATAAAAACAGAATTATCAAATAATAATCATAATGTATAAAAACAATCTACTCAAGGGCCATGTAATAGTACAGGGCCCTTGAAGCAGGTATTTCTTATTCTAAGCATAAGAAATTAGACCCACCTTCTTCTTAGCAGCCTGAAATAAGGACCTCACACGTCGAGCACCAACACCAACAAACCTATTACAAAGAAACAAACAAAAATAGATGGCAGAAAATAAATGATCAAATTAATTAAAAGATGGCCATCCACAAAAATAAGCTTAAAACATTTTGAAGCATCATCGCTAAAGTTAAAAGGTTCATATAAATTTTGATGGCAGAATTGTTTGAGAAATCTCAACTGTGAAAGTAAATCATCATTTTATTGAAACTCACAAAGTTAAAGGTCAAGAAAGAAAAAAATAACTTTCTAAAATCATTCTTTAGTAACATAAATTTGCATTGATATCCAATGCCTCCCTCAAACGATTTGAGGTTGTTTAGAACTGCAGTAACCATGGCATAAGTGAGCAGAAAATACAGATATAATATCCTTTATGAATAGGATACTTCACTAAAATCACCCACTTAAATCTATCAGGTGTGTGCAACATCACCCTATATTAATCAATTATCACAAGTGCCAAGATAAGAAATAGGATATGATATCTTTCCCAAATTACTTGTGTTTCTTCAATATCTTCTTTTCATTTTAATCAAACATTTTCTGTAAGTTTTGTTACTTTATATCTATTAAAAGTTAAATGTTATTGCATTTTATTTTACTAGAAATATTGTGCAGCATAAAGCTAGAAATTTCAGATTTTAGTTAGTTGAACAATAAATTCTTACAGCTGAAGCTGCTAGCTTACATTTCTTCAAATTCAGATCCTGCTCGATAAAAGAATGGTACCCCAGCCTCTCCTGCAATAGCCTGATCCAGAAGGGTTTTCAATGCGATCACAAAAATGTAAACTATTGTCAATTAAAAAAAACAAAAAATAAACGTAATTCAATAAAGAGGCTGACTGGTAACCAAAAAAAAAAGCTTTTGCACGTGCCCTTTGTTAATGACTAGAAAAAAAAAAATTAACGGGTCGCATTTGCAGCTTAGAAAATAAGAAAAGAGCAACTTGGAAGATTCCAAACTTTTTTGCATTCCCTGATGCGGAGTAACATAAGCGCCAAACCATGCAAATTTTCAAAAGAGACCACCATCCCCTATAAACACATCTACAAGCATAAATATCTAGAAAGCTAGCATTAGCTAACCTAGAAACATCAGAAAATTAAACCATCACGATCCCTTTACCACATTATGCTTTCCAATAAAGAGGTTAACGAGAAATAGCCGATGATTATAGATGCACCGAAGCATCTAATTGCTTAGCTTACCTTGGCAAGTAAAGTCTTCCCAGTACCAGGAGCACCGGTCAAAAGAATTCCCTGTAGAATACTCTAGTCAGGAAGACAAATTTGTATCAAAGTTCCAACATTTATGTACCGCAAGGCAAAGGAGAGATAAAAATAGTAATGAGAAAAGTAGTGCAGCAGTATGAATATATTATAGCATAGACCTCTGTTAGTTAACATCTAATTAAATATAGTTTCAAATACCAAACAAAAATCATTGAATTGTATTAATCAAGTTAAAGAGGACGAGAAGCTTTTAAGTTGAATTGTATTAAACAAAAATCATTGAATTTTATTAAACAGCTTACTTTCCAACATGATTTATAACGCAAGTACCAATGACTCTCATAGAAAAACATTCAAGCCAGTAATATCAGTCTGAACAACCTCAATATGCAAGCAACAACCTTGAAATTCTTCGCAACATCACATGTTCCAATAATGTAACCTCAACTTATATATGTTCTCTAAAATGCCTATCAAATTGATGTGCATGGAACTAGATCATACATTTTTACTAATCAACTGAAAACCCATAAAAATGTTCTTTTTAATTATTATTCTATCACTCCATGTGGCCATTTTAAACAAAAAAAGGTGCTCAATCCCTGATCTTCATTTTACAAATTAGAAGTGTTTTTTCTAATATGGTTATCCTTAACCTTCGTTCAATCCGAAAACATGCTCCTGGTACTAATAAACTCGATTTCCTGATAATTACTGCAATTTGAACAACATTCTTTTCTAATAAATTGCTATTAAATTATTTCTTTAAGAGTCATTTGACAATCTTGCAAACCAATGATATCCGCGTAACTCTACAAATCTCAATAATAACTACCATGACCTTAGAGCTACAACTTCTACACACCTTTAACAGCCTATTTAACTATAATTTTTTTCAGAATATAATATATAACCATCCGTTTGCTCTCTTTCATACAACCTTTTAAGAGCTCTTTACCCAAATTTGCCAGTTTTGCCAGATCTAGTGAAAACTTCGGCAATTATAAAATAAACCTCAAATTTCACATTGACTGAGATAATTTTATAAAATTCTACATGTTAAACGATCAAATTGATATATTACACCATGTATACTTTAAAGCATATGTGAAGTCATAAAAGTTTGAAATTATAAGCTTAATTAACTTTAATCAATCCCTTAGGGGCTGTGATCAATTTTTATTTATTGTTTTTTTTTAATTTTGAAAACTAAAAGTAGGAACAAACATAAAAATAGTGTTTGGCTATCTGGCTTTTGTCCAATTTCTGTTTTTTTATTTTTTGAGATAATGCTTCTATTTTAAAAATTTTAGAAACAGAAAAAACATTTTTGTCTGCTTTTGAAACACCAAAATAACCCTTCGCCTACCCTGCCCGCCCCCGCCAACCGCCACCACCCGCNACACGCCACCACCCGCCCGTCGTCGATCGCCTCCCGCCACCCACCACTGAACCCTATTCGCTTGTTGTCGCTGCCTGCATGTCGGCCACCCGTCGCTACCTGTCAGTCAACGCCTGCCTCCTCCCACAGCGGCAACTGCCTGCCTATTGCCACTGCTAGCCGCCGTCATTGCCACTGCCAGCCTTCACCCGCCGCTACCGCGGCAGCTAACCGTCGGTCATCCCCGCTCGCCCCCGCCAGTTGTTGCCCGCCTCAATCGCCGACCCCCACTTGCCACATTCCATGCCTGAAGTCCGTCGCCGCCAGTCTCCCATCCGCCGCAGCACGCCCTCCCGCCCGCATGCTCACCCGCCGCCCGCAAGTCCATAGATAACGTTTCGTGCTAGGCGGAGCAAGAAATACATCGTATATGCCATGGACAGCAAAGTTCAATACTGCAGCACACGTGTACCCAACATTTTTATAAAAAGTGTCCTTTAAGCAAAAAATATATCCAACCAAACATGTTTTATATTTTTTATTTTTAAAAATATATAAATCATAACAGTACCAAACCTGTTTTTTAAAAACAAAAAAACAAAACCAACAAAAAACAAAACCAACAAAAAACAAAAACAAAAAAAAAAGTGATCTCAAACAGGTCCTTAATTAATTCCCTAATCACATTTATTGTTCCCACCGACCTATTAGATGGAAATTAGTCAATTGATGCAATTAATGGTTGTGAGTCATCGTCGTGAGGGTAAATAATGCATAGAAGGCCTCAAATCACATTGCTCTCTCAATCTCTCTCAGGTTCGTGAGCTTGGAGAGCTCCAGCAACCCTACTATAGTGCAAGCACGACTTAAGAAAGATATAGAGGGCCGAAAAATGTAAATTGGGGTTCTAGGGAGATTTTTGTGAATAGAAAACCCTCTTTCATGATATTTTGAAAATTTGTTTCCTTGCCTACGTTTTCATTTTGATGTTTGCCACAAATTGAAGCGTTCATTTCTGGTCACTGTAGTGGAAGAAAAACTAGTGTAGGAAGCTATGAATTGGGCTTTGACCTCTCGGCAGGGTTGTTAGCAAGCAAATCAGCAAAGTAAGAGGAAGAAGAAGAAGGANCTGCCCGTCAGTCCATAGATAATGTTTCGTGCTAGGTTGAGCAAGAAAGACATCATATATGTCATGGGCAGCAAAGCTTAATACTATAGCACACGTGGACCCAACCATTTTATAAAAAGTGTCATTTAAGCAAAAAATATATCCAACCAAACATGTCTTATATCTTTTGTTTTTAAAAATATATAAATCATAACAGTACCAAACACGTTTTTTAAGAACAGAAAAAATATCCGACAAAAACAAAAACAAAAACAAAAAGTGATCCCAAACAAATGCTTAATTAATTCCCTAATCCCATTTATTGTTCCCACCGACCTTATTACATGGAATTTAGTCAATTGATGCAATTAAATGGTTGTGAGTCATCGTCGGGAGGGTAAATAATGCATAGAAGGCCTCGAATCACATTCCTCTCTCAATCTCTCTCGGGTTCGTGAGCTTGGAGAGCTCCAGCGACCCTACTATAGTGCAAGCATGACTTAGGAAAGACATAGAGGGCTGAAAAATGCAAATTGGGGTTCTAGGGAGATTTTTGTGAATAGAAAACCCTCTTTCATGATATTTTGAACATTTGTTTTCTTGCCTACGTTTTCATTTTGACGTTTGCCACAAATTGAAGCGTTCATTTCCGGTCACTGTAGTGGAAGAAAAACTAGTGCAGGAAGCTACGAATTGCGCTTTGACCTCTCGGCAGGGTTGTTAGCAAGCAAATCAACAAAGTAAGAGGAAGACGAAGAAGGAATTAGGAGAGAATTGAAGGGATAACTTTGCAGGAAAGCCTGTTTGAGGTAAGAAAATTATGTTTGGGTTAAATCACAATATAAGTCGAGAATTTCTTGAATATCCTTAGAGGTTTACAAATTCCAAATTGTTTATGATAGGCGGCAAGATTGAGGAGATCTTGGGGAAACTCGTCGTAAAGGCTTGCTCTGTCAATTTATGTGAAATAATCGTGTTAAATTAACAATAATATATTTATTAAATTGTTGATATGACCTATTTGATATATGAATGCATTTAGAATTTTTGTATATTAAAGGAAACATGTACATGATCATCTAAATGTTACTTGGTCCTGACAATGACTAGGCTTATTATTTTTTTATAATATTAATGTGATTAGCATATTACGTAATATTTGTGTGCAGGTATTCTTGTCATATTAATTATGCATATGATTACGCATTGTCTATGATTGTTTATTACAGAAATATCGCAAGTATTGTGTTAAATAGATTATTACATAAGTGCTTGCAAGTATAGATGAAAGGAAACAACAGGATTCCCGACTCCTAGTATTCAAATGGGAATGAATTTGGGAACAGTTGGGATCAGACGAAGACGGAAAGTAGGAAACCATTAGTATCAGGGAGGTTATTGATAACAACTATGTTAGTAGGAGCCTGACCATTATCAATAATTAAATTAATCTTCGAGCTAGGTGATGACCAAAATGATATGAAATGCCATGAAATTAGTTGAGGTTCATATAATTACAAGTGGCATTCATATAATTATGATTGATAACAATGAAATTCTTATGCATGTAATTATGATTACATATGAATTGATGAAATATGTCTTTCATAAAGTTGTCATAATTCCTTACATAACATGTCTTTCTTTTACATGTTTTATAAAATTATAATATATATTGACATGTGTTGTGTGCATAAAAATGAGTTATATATGATCATGCACACTATAAAATTTTTTAGTTGGTCGAGGTTATTTTGGTGAGCTAGTAGTTCACTCTATGTTGTTGACTTTCAGGACGGGATAAGAGCACAAGAGCGAGTTGACATGTGTGACGTGTACAACTTTTTCACTATATAATTTTAGAGGCTGTACAGCTTTTTTGGTACGTACTTTTATTATTTGAATTTAGGAGCTCTAAATATATATATTCTTGTGATATTATTTTTCGCACTTCCAAGTATATATAACTAAGAATGAATTATGAATTGAAATGTATAATGTATATTATGGCAATTTAGTTAGATTAGTTCATCAATCATGGGGTCTTGATTTTGCGAGTCATGATGGATACTGGTGAGAATTTGATATAACCAAATCATCCGTCCCTACCGCACTGTGGTTGACCATAAACATGTGGTCAATTGGGGGGTGACAAAAAGCGGTATCAATGCAAGTTTATTAGATGAAAAAAATGATGGAAGCGTGTTAGATTTATAAGAAGTATGAATTAGATCAAATAAGAATTGATTTATGCAGAGTTATAGGTTGATTAATCCGAGATGGGTAACCCATATGATATAAGGTATCATGCATACATAATATAGTTATTATATGATAAACTATACTTGAATAATAAATTATGACAATACAGATGCATATGTTTGAAGAAGAATCAGAAAGTACTTAGAGTTAGTCTCCTAGGCCAATTGCAGAGCAAGAAGTACAAGCTGAAAGTATCTTAAACATAAAGGATAATTAGAACAATACAAATGAAACTACAGCCACAAAATTATAGGGTATTGCTCAATTGATATCACAAGTAGCTAATAAAATGACTGTCATTGATAAATCATCCACCTTGGCCCAAAATTGAATATGACACAGAAGTTAATTGACATTTGAAGATCTTTCAGAAATTCAAGTCACATGCATTCATGAGTGTTAGTGACCCTACAGTTCCTGAAGATTGGCTATTGAAAATCGAAATGATTTTGAATGGCATGATCTATCCAGAGAATAGGAGAGTGGTGCTAGCCACTTTAATATTAGATGGCAAAGTACAAATGTGGTGGCACGCATAGCGTAGAAAAAAATTTCAACTAACACATCCTCCATAGATTAAGTTGAATGAATTTGTTTAAGTTTTCAAAGATTGGTTCATTCCACCTTTAGCTAGATTAGTATTACAAGATAAGCTCTTCCATCTGACTCAGGGACTAGATTAGTATTACAAGATAAGCTCTTCCATCTGACTCAGGGACTAGATTAGTATTACAAGACAGGGATCCAAGATAATTATACAATATGAGGCAGAATTCATTTCTCTTTCCACATATGCATGCCACTAAATCAGTACTCAGAAAGAAAATTATCACAAATTTTTGTGGAGTCTCCGAGATCAATTGAGATTGGTTTTGGCTCCTTTTAAAATCAGTGACTTCTTAGTGTTAGTTGAAAGACCAAGAAGAATAAAAAAATGTGATGAACTCCAATCAGTGGTGGCAACCCCAAGCCAGCAAGTAAGAAGATTTTGGCAAAAGAGAAGAGCCCCAAAGCAAAAAAAGTTAAATTGTAAGATAATAAAAAACAACCTCAATTGAAAAGACCAATCTATGAGAAATGTGGACAAGGCATTTTAGACAATACTTGTTGGCTTCATAAAGTGTTATAGATGTAGACAATCAGGTCATCTTCATATGAATTGTCCGCAGAAAAGGAAAATAGATAGCAGACCGCCAATATTTCAAGGACAGGAACAGCTCCGAAAACTTTTAAAAGGTGACCAACCAAGCAAAACTAATTTTTTTAGAAAGCATTCAACTCAAGGATGAAAGTTCAGAGTGCCAAAATAAGCAACTAGTGAAGGTCAAAGTTTTTCCAATTGTTCCTCAGGAGGCTAAAGAATAAGTGATTATAAGTACGCTTCTTATTCAAGATCAGCCTAACACTTTTTTATTTGATTCAGATACATCATATTTTTTCAATTCCAATGAATTTGCTTCTAGTCTACCTGTTGACATTGTACACTTCACTCTTACTCTCTATTATTATGTCTTCAAAAAGTAGTTTTATGCAAATAGAAAATGTGTCATTCAAGTTAACATTCATAATAAGAAGCTACAAGAAGAGTTGATTATAAAACTAATTCAGACTTTCAATGTCATATTGGGGATGAACTGGTTATTAAAGAACATTGCTACGAATAAATACTGGGAAAAACCAAAAAAATTCAAGTTACCTGGAGAAAAGTCATTTTATATCTTATGTGATCGAAATGCACAATCTTCTCTGATCAGAGCAATAAATATTGAAAAATATTTGCGAAGTGACGAACTGTGTTGTGAGTCAAATTAAAAGTGTTGAATAAAGATATGCAGAAATTAAAGAACAACACAGTTGTTACAGAATTCCTTGATGTATTACCTAAAGAATTGTCACTGCCACCACCAGAATGAGAAATTAAATTTAGCATTGATGTGTAGTCAGATGTAACTAATACTGTTTTAAAAACCACTCCACAAGAATCTATTAAACATTCTGTCAATCATAAAAATAATATACTTGTTCATTTTGAATATTTGAAGAGAGTAAAGAGGAAGAGAGGAGAAAAAACCTTAATTTAATGTAATTCTAGCCCCATGACAGATGAAACTATCTAACAAAAGAGAGTCTAGTAGATATAGAATTTAAGAGCCCCTAAACAAAGAAAGCATTTCCTCCTGCCCTCGATAATCTTCGCACCAAGTTAGGAAAAAGGAAGTTGAGCACTTGAAAACCTAGTAAAATTTGCAATCCAATCAGTCGTAGCTATAGATATCCTTGCCAGATAAAAAACACACTTGTTCTTGTTGAAATTCAAACTAGAGACGTATTCAAAATGAAAAACAAAGGAAAAATGTTTTTTGACAGCCGCCTAGGAATCTTTAGTAATGATTATAATGTCTTCAGCATACCTTACGTTAGAAATTAATGTCCCCCCTACTAAGCACAAACTTCTACACAAATAAGTCATTCCATCAGAAAATCACCACGCCAGAGCACCACAAAATCCTCACAGCAAAAGAGAAAGGCAAATAATCGCGCGAAATAGTCACTCCATCGAAAATCACCACAAGAAAGGCAATGATATTACTTACAGAGCACCACAACCACGTACAGACAAGTGTTAGGGCATCAACACAGAATGAGAGCAAACGAGAGGCAACGATCGAGAGAGAGAGAGAAGGAGAATGAAAGAAAAGTGTTAGCGCTTCGGCACAGGATGAGAGCAGAGGAGAGGATAGAAGCCTTAATGGTTTGGCACGGGATGAGGGCAAGCACGTGAGGTTTTTTCTCTGAACGCGGACAGCAGGGTCAAACCCGCGGCCATGTTTAATAAAAAAATGCTAACGTTTATCCTGAAATGCAGACAAAAAGCAGAAAATAAATGGAGCGAGCTGCATTTTCAAAACGGACTGCAGAAATTAAACTGCGTCAAACGGACCCTTAATTGACGAGTATAACTCTCATTTTTACCTATTTCACCTCTTAGAGGGTCATAGGGAATTAGATGTTTCTTTCCTCTAACCTTTGGGCTATCGAGATTTCCTTGGACGACACAATTCATGGATTACTGATAAAGGGTCCCTAGTCAGGTTGGGTCGATTACCTTCACGACCAGATAGACTTAGGCTCTTCATAATTTGGGATGACAGATCAATGATATCCTGACCCGGCTACCTCTATGTGCTTAGGGAGTCATCTTCTTTCTGTTGACACCTCCTTTGAGCCCTGTCATTCTTTTGAAAAATCATTGATATCGTCTCATGGGCCTTGCATGCTCAGTTGTTGTCGTCTGCAGTGGATGCAGTGATTCACCCTCTGCCCTATGGCAAGATATAAGCACCGAAAGTATTGAGATTCACCCCTTTGAGATGATAAACATCCTTGACATCTCAAATTGCTAGATATCATAAATAATAATTGGATATCCAATATCTTTTGGCCGTACATTCTTGACTTATCATACGAAGATTAACTTATATAAGCCTTCATTGTTTCTTTTTAAAATTTGCTTGTCTAACTTTTGTCGTATATTCTTTCTTTCTGATTTCTCTCCCTCTTCGGATCATTTTTATAATCAAAGAGATTTATTCAAAAAATGAAACATATGACAATAAGACAAGTTGGCGACTCCGAGTCTTTTTAAAAAGGACATAAAAGAAAAGCGTTTGTTCAAGGATTCGGAGATGAGATACTTATTAGAGGATACAAAGATGGAGTGTATCTTATAAGGTGCAAAGATGAGGAGCCGATTGGAGGATACAGAAATCTGAGAATGAAGACGGACCTATCGGACTTAGAGGAAAGAATGGATCCAAATTATCTCCTCAAAGGATGCAAACTATTGAATAGATATTTGAATAAAGGAAGTGTGTGATGACAGAAAAGTGAAGCTCGTTGTCATTAAGCTGAAGAAAAATTCCTCATTGTGAAGATAGCCTAAAGTGGGAGAGATAGAAAGGACGTAACAAAATCATTTTTTGGAAGAAAATGAAAAAGGAGATGCAGCGACAGTAAGTACCCCCACATTACCGCAAATTTATTTTCTTGAAAGTCCGCTATCTGCAGTAGAAAGAACTATCAATTGAGTACACGGCATAATTTATGCAGCTTAAGTTGAAGTATGAGCCAAAAGAAATAGAGGAGAACACCATGGTCAGATACTTGGGAGGCCTAAAGCCCGTCATCATTAATGTGGTCTAGCTGCAACCCTATTGGACACTAAGGGACGTACAGACCTTAGCACTGAAAGTGGAGAGACAATGGAAGCAAAGCAGGCAACCACCGTGAATCAAACAGCCACCTACAGTTGGAGACCTTAGAAGGAGCACGTCTTAGGGAGTGGAATCCACTGGTTCGGAGCCGATTCCAAACATAGGGCAATCACTACAAAAAGCACTTTAGGACATCATAATCGATACATTACCATCATGGCCGCCATCGTTATAGGGAGTTCAGTTTGTTGTCCTCATGCTAGATAGGAATGAGCCAATCTTGGGCTATCATTGGAAGATACTACAAAGTATACTTAGCATGAAGGCCCCGTTCAGCTCGGCAGCATACTATCTGATGCTTGGGCCGATATGGATGGCTATGAGTAAATGAGGAAAACTCTTCAAGTGTTTTGACGGACAATGCAGTTGTCAAAGGAATCTAAGTGCTTCTAGGTTCGTCGTCGAAGAGCCTTCAACCTCGAGAGATTACAACAGCTCTGTCATCTTCAGCGTACAGACAAAAGCTTTGACGAATAAGGTCGAAAATCTCTCAAACCCGACATACTAATGTGGACGTCCTTATAAACTAAACCAGACATGTGAAGAGTAGGCAGCTGAACCGATTCATCATGTATACATGAAGGGTCGATCGGCCATACTTCTAGGCTTAGGGCTTGCTTCCTATTAGGAGGGGGGCTCCCTCATTTACCAAGTACTATATATATATATATATANATATTTAGGGCAATTTTTTTATTCAATTATCTATCAGGATAGTCGTCGGCATCCAGGTTTTCCCTTCTAAGATTATATCCGAAGCAAGAAGACGCTACAACTGTAACTCGTTCTGGAATAGTGTTTGTTTATAGTTCCCAGCTTCCCTGCCCCTCCTCCATTACCACAACCTCCATGGTTGTTGTCGCCCCGTCCACCTAACTGTCGGCCCCTCCAGCCGCCTCCTGCCTGCTGTCGACCCCTTTAACAACCTACCAACTTGTTGCACCCCTCCAAACACCTCCAACCAGCTGCGGCTCTCTTCTAGCCACCTCCAACTTGCTACTACCCCTTCCAACCACCTCCCACTTACAACTGCCGCCTTGTTGCTACCACTATCGCCCCAAGGGTCTAGTTTTCATATACCACCCAACCCATTTTAGTTATTATTCTTCTTAAATTGCAAAAGCATCGCCTTCGACCTCAACCCTAGTTGNGTTGCTGCCACTATCGCCCCAAGGGTCTAGTTTTCATACACCACCCAACCCATTTTAGTTATTATTCTTCTTAAATTGCAAAAGCATCGCCTTCGACCTCAACCCTAGTTGAGCTCGTGTTGAGTCTTTGTTATTTATTAGTTCCAAGTATCTATGCTTGTAACCTCTATCTGTTTTCAGTAAAAATATTTATTTTTTCTATTATTATTTGGGTAAACTCTTGTATCATTTGGTATCATAACTAGTCTAATTCTAGTCATAACCTAGATTTTCTAACATCCTTCCATATCACACCCCCCCTTCCTTCAAAATAATTTTTTTTTCTCCACCCTACACATGAATAGATGAAATACATATTTTATACGGTGGTCATGATTCTCTCCATTACGTGTCTATCTTTACATGTTTTATACAATTATAACGCATCGTGACATTTGTTGTGAACATGTACATGAGCTACATATGATCATGCACATTTTATTTTTCGTCCATAAAATTCTTTATTTAACCTCGGTTATTTCATTGAGTTTACAGAACATGCTATGTTGTAATTTTAGGAAGGGATAAAGAACATCTGAGCAAGTAACTAGGTGCGACATGTACATCGTTTACGCTATAATTTTAAAGTGTACAAACTTTTGGATACGTGCTTTTATTATTTTGAATTTAGCAACTATGTATAT